>PVIJ01008097.1:0-76822 GCA_004024925.1 Scalopus aquaticus
AGGGCCTCCCCGGTGGCGCAGCGGTTAAGCGCTGCGCTGTGGAGCTGTCGGCAGCGGCGACGCGAGTTCGACGCCCGGCCAGGGAGAATCCCACATGGCGTGGCAGACCTCTCCTGCCTCGCCCGCTGCTCCCCTCAGCAGTGTATTTCTGATCTGCCTGTTCTCTGCTCCCCACTCTGTCTCTGGTGAACCCTCTCGCTGCCCCACACCTCTGGCCTGTACCCCAGCTTGTATGTATAAATAAAAAATAAATCTTAAAAAAAAAAAAAAAAAAAAAAGAGAACTCCAGAGACACCTCACACCATCTATTCCTTCTGACACTCTCAGAGTGCTAAGACCAGCCAGAGGGTTCCATTCAGCTCACTAACAAAAGTCTTTTTCTTTGTTAATTCTGACAGTGCTTACTCATATACAATACTCCAATACAAATAAAACATAATTAAATTTTCTGTAAAGATAACCAAGTGGGGCAATACTCAGAGCTCATTCAGTAATGATTTCTATATCACTTGGAAATTCCTCCTTATTAACTCCCAACTTCTTTCTCTTCAGCACTCTCCTACACAGATTTTCACGTGCTGAAGATCAGGGGGGATTACAGAGGGAAGCATGGTTGTTTGGGAACATTAACAGGGTATAATTTTGAGCAGAAATAAATGAAATTTTTGTAATGTACTCCTCTGTGGTAAAAATTCATGAAGTTCAGTCATTAATCAGCTACTGGCAGTGCTAGATCATGGGCTTTAAAAAAAAACAAACTAGTATTTCTGGTTCTATATATGATATAATCATTAATTTGGGTTTCACTAACAAAACTTCAGATAATTTATTCTATAGCAGCGTATTTCACTTTTTAATTGAGAATAAATATTTCAACTAAGTAAATTAAGCATCCTTTAAATTACATTAGTTCCATAAAAAAAATTAATATAATTGGAAAAATCGAAGAGAATCACAAAAGACTGCCATTGTCTTTACTCCCCAAATAACATTAATTTGAGTACATAATAACTTCTAAAATTTAGCTAGCTGTCTAGCTGTCAATGCTCTTTTGATATTCAGATTTTCAGAAAAAAGACTATACTTCATAATGGTACCAAGCCCTGGTCTACCAGAACTTCATGAACTTAAATAAATGTACTTTAATTGTACCTTTTATAACCTGGCATGCATAACTATTTAAAAACAATTTTCTTTTCTTTTTTCTTTTGCTTTTCTTTATTAGATACAGCTACAGAGCTTAACAGCTACAGAGCTAAAATACTCTATGTTTGAGTTTTCTTTTGAACATATCTATACTCCTACCTCCAAGGACGCATTTCTCTTTTGGCAGCTCAAATCATCAGTCATGATCTGAAGGCTGGTGAACTTGAAGCTCAAATTCCTAAATTAATGTTCATTGTTCCTACAATATCTGTAAGACGAGCGAAAATAGGTATTTGACATCTTAACGCACATGTATGTTAAGTTTATGGCTATAATCTTTTTAAGATTGACAGTATTAGGGTCAAGTATTAGGGAAAAGTAAAATATCTTGATCTTAAATGCTCTTCTAAAGATAATAAGCTATAATCTTTTGTTAGGTACCCAAAGAATCTGTAAAAAAGCTATAGTGAAAAATATAGACTGCTACTTTTACTGTCAATTCATTGGAAATGCACTGGCAACACCATGCAGTGTATTTATGCTGTAGCCAAAACTGATTACTAATTACTTTGCTAATTGGAAATGCACAACTGGAAACGTCAGGTTACCGTACATATATGCATCTGGATGACTCTGGCAACAGGAACGATAAAGTTCAAACGCCATGTCGCCCAGCGTCTAAGATGTCTGGCTATCTAGACTCAATACCTGGTCGTTTTCAGTACTATTAAAACATGACTAGTTAATAAATCTGATACAATTCTAACGTCATTTTTGAGGAGGATGGGCATTTATAATACAGATATACACTGTACTAAAAATCCAAGGGCTTGACACTTCACGCATCATGTGCCTACAAATGAAGCACTAAGAAAAAAACAATCTGCTAATCTACACCCATGCTAAAATACAAATCATCATAAAAAAGGCAATTTCCTCCCAAATGAGAAAGGGTGAAGACCCACAGGTGAAAATATAGTGTTTCTCCAATCAATTGAAAACAACATATACCAGGTTTAAAAGATAAGTCAAGTCTAGAAGAGAAATAACAAAATGAGCCAGTTATATCTTAGGTTAACAACTGACAGACGTATTTTTTTTATTGTCGTTATTTCAGTAGCTGAAGCATTTTACTTTATTTTATTCCACTGTTGCTCATAGTCTGAGCCCGACACACTCCCTTCCCTTTCACCTCGAAGGGTGCTCCCTTGTATGTAGCCACACATTCATCATTAGTGTGAAGATCAGGCTGGATCTGCTCCCAGATCTTCTTCTTAGGATTCAGCTCCTTGTCAGGCTCTCCTGTTGGGGGAAAAAATGACATAGCTAACATATTAAATAAACCATCCACAGAGAGGCCAGTGAATTGTCTTAGCGGTGCTTTCTGATATTTGGAACTGGTCAGAATTTTAACACTTTTGATGATGTCAGATTATATTCTTGATTGGTAAAACAAAATAGCTTGTCATTTCCTAACAAATGTTAAAGATACTATTTTCTACTCTTACAACAAGTATTTTTGCAGGAAATATAGTACAGTGAATTTATTTCCCCAATCATTAAAACAAAAATACACTTACTAGCACATATATAAAGAAAAATTGTGAAGGAAGCTTGTGCTTCCTTCTAAGTTTCAATATACAAAATAACTGACTAGATTGATGCAGCAGGGCTTAAAAGTCACCTATCTGGGCCTCCTTGGTGGCGCGGCAGTTAAGCTCCAGTTAAGTGGTTGCACAGTGGCAATGAGATTTCGATGCCCAGCCGGGGAGATTCCCACATGGCGCAGCAGACCTCTCCTGCCTCGCCAGCTGCTCCCCTCAGCAGTGTATTTCAGTCGATCTGCCTGTTCTGCTCCCCACTCTGGCTCTGGTGAACCCTCTCGTCATCCCACACCTCTGGCCTACACCCCAGCTTGTATGCATAAATAAATAAATCTTTTTAAAAAAAGTCATCTATCAATACGAGAGAAGCGCTCAAATGCAGGGGCTGAATGCAGACTAAACAAGCTAAATATGGTGACTTCTTGGATTTCATCTGCTGCTCAGCCTACTTGCGAGATGGAAACAGAGAACAACAGCAAGGAGACAAGAATTCACAAAACGCTAACTCTATCTTTAAACATAAAGAGACTGGGGCCAGAGAAATAAGATGTGCAATTAAAAGTGGAGTCAAGATTTGACAGCAGCATCCATGTTTGGCTAGACCTGCTTCGTGACAAACTATGTATGGGAAAGAAGCAAATCACTAGAGAGTGGATGACAACCCACCCCTTTTCACAATAAAACACATACAGTAACTTTCACAGTCAATACAAGAACAAGAATATCATAGAAAATATCTGGTTGAGGCTTAAAGGCAACCAATATACCAAGCAATTCTTCTAATTAATGATAAGGAAGTAGAGAATAGAGCTTAATAAAACATTATTTTAGTAGCTGGTGATGTTCAACAAAAATTGGGGTGAAAAACTGCTTCAAGAAACAATGAAGGAAAATAATCTCTCTCTTAAGCATTAGCTTCAAACACAAAATAATTTTCCAGTAGGTAACAAAAAGAACACAATTACACAAAAGTATAATTCAATAATGATAAGATGACTGTATTTCTAAGTGACCCCCAATTGAAATCTCTTAGAATTACTTGCACAAGAATCCTTTAAACATTACTGGGACTAATCATATTCCATATTCTATCACATCTTATTACTTAAACTGGTGTTTACTTTCCACTCATACATATATAGGAATAAAAAATATAAGTAAATTTGTTGTCCATGGTAGTTTTCTTCTTTATTAATTCTTCAAAAACTGCCAAAAGACAGGCAAGAACATAAAAAACTATACTCTGTTACAAAGGTTTTCAAAGATGATGGAATAGTTCACTGAGTGTTGTATGTACTATAAAAGACCATGAATGAAACCAAAAATGAAAGACCACTAAGTATAGAATATGAGAAATTTCCTCCTTTCTAAATATCTGAAGAGACAAAAAAGTAACTAATAAACAGAATAGAAATCTATAAAATTTTGATTTTGCTTTTGAACTATTTCTCAGTAGAAAAGTATAAACCCACTCTGGCTGAACACAGACGTTGAGGGGACCGAGCATTCCAGAATTCTGAAAAGCTGATAGGAGAGACACTGTTCAGGGAGCTCTGAGTAATGACTCCACTGGAAAAAATGGCCAAATGATAATGCACTAGTTCAGAGGGGAGCACAGCAGACCTGTGTGAAAGCTTCACAATGAGAACACAGGTTGTGTGGGCAACTTGTTGCTGAATGCAGACTAAACAAGCCCCTAGCAAAAAAAAAAAGCCGTGGACAGCTTCAGAGGCAGATACTTAACCCATTGTGCCACCAAAAAAAGCCATGGAGCACACAAAACTAAGCTTCTCAAATCCGGGAAGATACTGCCATGTAGGAGTAACAGCATCCAGAATCACATGGCAGACTGCAGAGTGCTCACCGCTGCACTCACGACCTAAAGCTCACACGTATTTGCTCTTCTCAATGCACTCCATAAATGTGATGAACTCAACCCGATTATATAGATATATATAATATATCTATATAGATTATAATATATTTAAAGATACATCTATATTAAAGATATATTATATTTAATATATCTATATAGATTATATAGATAAGGAAATTGAGGCTCAAAATTTGAAGCTAAAAACCTAAAATACCAGACGGTGAGCTGAGTGTTTCAAAGGTTAAAGCCGGGCCTCCGTGGTGGCGCAATGGTTAAGTGCTGCACTGTAGAGCTGTTGGCAGCAGCGACGCGAGTGGGACGCCAGGCAGGGGAGATTCCCACATGGTGCAGCAGGAGAGGTCTGCTCCCCTCAGCAGTGTATTTCCGTCGATCTGCCTGTTCTGCTCCCCACTCTGTCTCTAGTGAACCCTCTTGCAGCCCCACACCTCTGGCCTGTACCCCAGCTTGTATGTATAAATAAATAAATCTTCAAGAAAGAAAATAATAATTCTAAAAAATAAAAAGTTAAAGCCCCCAAAGCCCACAAGAAAGAGACATCTGCAGGAAAACCCCCGCTTCTGGACGAAAGGCTGAGGCTCAGCGGGCTCCCAGGTCACCAGCATCAATGGCAGTCAAGAGAGGAAGATTCAAATTTACACAAGTTGAACTAAACTGGAGACTGTCAAGAGGAACCTCCAAAGCTTGATGCCAAGACCCTTTATAATATTACAGAGTCGGTACCCCAATACTCTGAACATAGTTCCAAGATTTCAACAATAAAACGAAACAATGATTCAGATGAAACTGTTCAAAATGTTACTCAACCATTTACTACTTGTAGGGTATGAAGCTGGTTTTAAATGAGAGAGTTTAAGTCACCGCCATGAAAAACAAAGCTAATAGTTTTGTTACTGGAACCAAGCTGCCTTAGCAGTGGGAGCCAGCAGGAGCAGTGGTGCCTCTTACACTGCTGCTCCAGAGCAGTTGTGGCAGTTGCTCCTGCCCAGTAACCGCTGCTCTGAATGGACCAATCAGGTGCTAGGAGCTGATGGGTAGGCCTGCTGCTCCACCATAAGTCAGTTATGGCAGTTGCTCCTGCCCAGTAACTGCCATTTTGAATGGACCAATCAGGTGCTAGGAGCTGATGGGTAGGTCGAATCAGCTCCAGGATTGAAAAATGGTCCAATCAGACTTGTGGATGATACTCTGGGAGAGGATATAAGCCAGGATTGGAGGGACCTGAAGGAGGGAAGGGGGAAAAGAGAAGAACAGGAGAAGACAACAAGGATGACACCAGCCCCCAGGAGAAGAAAGACGATGGTTCCAGACTCCGAAGAGAGAAGAAAGAAGTCCATTCGTGGCCTCCGAGGAAAAAGAAGAAAAGAAGCGTCCAGCAGCCGCCCTCTGAGAAGGAAGAGAAGCCAAAGGGCTCTGCAGAGACTGGGCCTCCGGGCCTGTCTCTGACGTAGCCTGAAAGGAGCCCCAGAGGCCCTGGGCCTGGTGTCTCAAAGAGCTGTTTGTTGGTCTAACCCAGTACCTCACAACGAGCTACCATCCCCGATGCGTTCTGGGTGAGGTGGCCACCACTTGAGGATGCAGTGAGCTGTTTACCTCGTTGTAAAATAAACCCCATGTTGGTTGTTCCTGTAGCCTGAAGTCTCCTGCAATTGTACATGCGGGTGAGAACCCACAGACAGTGCCCTGTTCTCCATCAGGTGCTGTCCTTTGTTGTATTTGGCCTTTGGGGGGCTTTGTGGTGGCTCCTGCCTCAGAGCTTGGGCATTTGGGCCCTGTCCACCCCGATTTCAGTTTAAAGAGTTTCTTTTTAAATAAACTATATTTTCCAGAGCAGTCTTTTACCATTCCTGGGTTAAAAGCTGCTTCTAGGGCCTCCCCGGTGGCGCAGCGGTTAAGCGCTGCGCTGTGGAGCTGTCGGCAGCGGCGACGCGAGTTCGACGCCCGGCCGGGGAGAATCCCACATGGTGCGGCAGACCTCTCCTGCCTCGCCCGCTGCTCCCCTCAGCAGTGTAGCTCTGATCTGCCTGTTCTGCTACCCGCTCTGTCTCTGGTGAACCCTCTCGCCGCCCCACAGCTCTGGCTTGTACCCCAGCTTGTATGTATAAATAAAAAAATAAATAAATAAATAAATAAATAAATAAATAAAAGCTGCTTCTAAGTCTTATTTTCTGAATTCTCTTTCTCCTTCTCTCTCCCCTCCTCGCTTTTTGGCATAGATACCCAAAGAAGGCAAGTGATGGTATCACTAAAAAGTTCCTAAAGCTAAAACCTGCAGTCTCTGAAGTCATAGACAAATGCCAATAATCACCCTTTGGAAATGGCTGTATACACTGAAAGAGAACGAATCATTCAGAGATTATTTTAGGCCAATTCATTCTAAACAACACACACAGGGAATAGAAAGTAGATCAGAGAAGAGTTTGTACAGGTGTGAAAAGATCTGACCACCTTCTCAACATTTAAAACCTAGAAAACAAATGCAAATTTCAGAATCTTAGGCATTTCTATGTCTGGAAACTTCATCTTCATTAGGCCATTCTCGATAAATGTTCAGTGATTATCAGTTCTTGTTTGATATCTGCCACAGCCATAAAAAGCCTAGCACTAAATTACTTTATATTTGATTAACTGAGTTTTTTTGAACTATAATAACTGTAACTACTGCCATTTACAGTAAGAAAACGAAAGTAAAACTTTGCCAAAGGGGAGGCAGTTAATTTTACAAAGCTAATCAATAAAAAAAACGGTGCAAGAGAAATGATCTTGGGCCTCCCTGGTGGCGCAGCGGTTGGGCGCTGCGCTGTGGAGCTGTCGGCAGCTGCGATGCGAGTTCGATGCCCAGCCAGGGAAGAGTCCCACATGGTGCAGCAGACCTCTCCTGCCTTGCCCGCTGCTTCCCTCAGCAGTGTATTTCTGATCTGCCTGTTCTGCTCCCCGCTCTGTCTCTGGTGAACCCTCTCACCACTCCACACCTCTGGCCTGTACCCCAGCTGTATGTATAAATAAATAAATCTTTAAAAAAAAAAAAGAAGACATGATCTTGGCAAAAAATGAAGGCAGGTATTCAGGTCTGTTCTCCAAATACTGTATGTTTGTGGGTTTTATATTATTATTATTATTATTATTATTATTATTATTATTATCATTGTTAATATCAAATCTCTTTCTACCTATTCATTAACCAGTTTGTTGAGTTTTTACTCTATTCCAGTTGTTATTCTAGATGCTAGGAACGTAACAGTGAATAACAACAAAATCTTGAATTTCTTGATGCTGACATTTCCATGTGGGCAGACAATAAACTGTGCACAGTACACAGATGATAGTAAGTGTCGGAGAAGAATAAAGTAAAGAAGGCGGCATGCAGCCAGCTTGAGGAAGAGCCAGTGGCTCAACAGGAAGGATGAAGAGTTAGAGTACATAAGGTTAATGAGATAATGGACGGCTGTTGTAAGGACTTGGACTATATATACTCTTGGTCAATGGAAATATCAAGTTTTGAGTAGAGAAGTAATGTAATCAGACTCACATCACTCTGTCTGCTATAACCGAACACAGAGACAAAACCAGGGCCGGGGGAAAAGCAGGACAATCAGCAAAAGGCATTTGTACTTTTGTGCTTTCGATAAAAGACGGTGGCAATAGGACCAAAGCAGTGGTGGTGGTGGAGATAATGAAAATGGTCCTAGAGAAGTTCAGAAGGTACCACCACAAGAATTTTCTGAAGGGGAAGATATATGAGAAAATAAAAGCAGTTAAACAACTAGAAGAATGGAGCTGCTGACTAGAGATATGGAAAAAAAACACAGAATAAGAGAATTCTAGGGTACAGATTGGGATGTATATTCTTCTCCCTCAGGACGTGTTAGTGATAAAGTCTAGTGGGCACCTGATTAAGTGATGGAGAAAACAGCCAAGGAAATGAATATGAAAAGAGAAAGAGCAGGTCAAGAACCAAGGTCTGGGGCACTCCAAAGTTGAGAGGTCAGGGAGGTAAGGAAGAGCCAGCAAAGCTGAAAAGGGGAGCGGCCAGTGAAGCAAGGGAAGATCAGAAAGGTGTGGGTCCAGAAACTAAGTTAGTAGTGAAAAGGACTGAGGAAAAGTCTGGCATTAGCTACAAGGAGCAACTGGTAACCTTGACCGCAGCATTTCTGGTGACTAAAATGGGTTTCAGAGAGGACAGTCAAATACAGACAAGTTTTCACTTACTTTAAAGAAAGACTGGATCTAAAAGTTAAACACTCTTGCATCTCATGTATGCTTTGTGATTAACCACTAACTTATATTTATTAATAAGATTCAACATTAACAGAAATAAGCATGTTGGAAGTTAAAACAAGAAGCTTAAAAAGTCTAAATGTAGGGCCTCCCTGGTGGCGCAGCGGTTGAGCGCTGTGCTGTGGAGCTGTAGGCAGCTCGCGATGTGAGTTCGACGCCCGGCCGGGGAGATTCCCACATGGTGCGGCAGACCTCTCCTGCCTTACCCGCTGCTCCCCTCAGCAGTGTATTTCTGATCTGCCTGTTCTGCTACCCGCTCTGTCTCTGGTGAACCCTCTCGCTGCCCCACGCCTCTGGCCTGTACCCCAGCTTGTATAAATAAATAAATCTTTAAAAAAAAAAAAAAGTCTAAATGTAGATTCTCATTTTTTTATCAGACCAAAAAACAGCATATTCTAGCTATAATACTATTTTCAAGTCATTTTTGCTTTAGGGAGCAGTGGTCATACTTATATGCTAAAATTTATAGTTTCACACTTTTAAGATTTTAAAGAGTATGGGGGGGAGAGTTTTAGCCATTGTTATAGAAATATTTTTGGCATCTTCTAAACTATGTGGAACTTTTTAGTTTTGTAGTTGGAGAAAATGATCATTAAGCGTAAAAGTTTTTTTAAGGCAAAACAGCAACTCAAAGGGCTGAGCCCCAATTTCAATTTCTATACCACACTTAATATACAGCACACACACAAAAAAAAAATATATAGCACACAAAATGAAAATCTCAAGACACTAAGCACATCGAGTGGACATCAAAATGTACCAGCAGATACCTTAAGGTTTAAAATACAAAACAGATGTGGAAAAACAAAGCAGTGATAAATCATGGCTCTCTGGGAAAAGAAAAAAAACAGTAAAACTAACGGTCTGCTCTGTTGTATTAGCTGTTATTTCCTTTCAGATTTACTGCTACAGAAGCAGTAACTGCTGTGGAAGAACAAACAAGATGAGTACTAACAGACTGCATGTTACAAATATATCAATTATTTGATGTTGTTCTGTTGAGTTAGGCATATTATAAGTGCTGAGAGTAATTCAAACTCATGAGTCACTTTAAAGTAAAGCTTCCCTTCTTTCACTTACAAATATTTTTTGTGCCTTATCCCCATATTTGTGTACTAATGCACAGGAAAAGCTATTAATTTGGAAGAATTAACTGATTTTGGAACAACGTAAGTAGAAACACACAAAACAGTCAAGTCATGAAAACAACTTTAGTGCCCAAGGACAGGTGAGTAGATTAAGATGTGCTGTGTACACGTACACGTACACACACACACACACACACACACACACACACACGGGAATATTAGTCAGCTATTAAAAAAAAATAAAAAGAACTATAGCCACGTGTGACAACATGGATAGAACAGGAGGGGAAAATGCTAAGAGAAACAAGTCAGAAGCAAGGGACAGTTTCATCTATACGTGCAATACAGGGAGACAAAACAAAGGTTCAGAACAAACCAGTAACAAACCCTAGAAATCTGACTGTAGAACTGAGGTCAAGAGAAGGGGAGAGGAAGAAGAGCGGCATGAGCAGAATGTGGAGGGGGGCGCACAACGGACTGTGGTAGAGGATGCTGGCGCCTTGGAGGTAGGTGTGTGACGTGAGGAAGTGTGATCCTCCACCTCTGAACCGCCTACGCTGCTACAAACCAACGTTACCTCACTGAGCAACTAAAAAGACTTTCTTTCATTTTACTCAACAGTAACACCCAGATGGTAACAACTGATTCAAGGGCTGAAATATTTATTTACCTATTAATTCCATGAGATAAGGAAATGAAAGAACTATCATCCTTCATTAATGAAAATCCTTATTAGCAATTAACTGAATTTTGGTGGGCCTCATATTCCAAATTAGCAAACCAGTGAGTAAAAAGTAGATGATTGCTTTTAGTAACAAATAATAATACATAAAATATGAATAGCTATATAAAATTTATTCAAAATAATTATGCACTAAAACTTTTTAAATAAAAAAGATAAATATTAATAGGGAAGTAAACCAAACTTTTATTTCATTTTTTCCTCAATGTGTGCAAAACTCAAAAGTTTGCTTTTACTGTCATTCTATTCCAATCTAGTGAATGAGACTTTTTAATAAAACTTCAGGTTTGTCAGGTCCACATGACAGCTTGCTCCAAACTGTGAGGCTTGGGCAGTGTTTCGGTGGTGTAGCTGGAGCGGCGAACATATGCTCCCAGAACCCAGGGCCTTCATGCTGCTTTGGGAAAGGGAATTTTTTGATTCAAGTTTGGGAATTGTCCCAAAACTAGCATAGTTTTCAATCTACCAACATTCAAGATACATACATGGCTCAAAGATATGAATATGTGCTAAAAATACCTGTTTAGGTTTATCCACTTTTGATTAGAAATGGGGACATTAACCCATACTGTCATACATATTTTCTGTTATTCTCTGTTATTACTCAAATATTAACACATTATTGATTTAATACAGGATCAAGAAACAGGCCTTAATTACATGAGCTTTTATATTCCATTAAAATTCAGTTGTTTCTACAAATATGCCTCCAAATCAATTCTGACTTTTAAAACTAATTCTACTTGTTACCCTAATTAATTTGCTTTTACCACTACTCCAGTCAAATGAATATCCTCTAAGTAAATAGTCTTCTAATTTCTGTTATTCATTTGAGGGCCTCGCTCTCATGAAATATTTATTCTACATCTGCCAAGCACCCTTTCTCTTGCGCCTCAAAGACCTACTTGAAGGAACTTTCTCCTGCATTATGATGCTTCATCTGTCTGACCAGCATTTCACCAGAGAAAACAAGCTGTGCGAAATAAAACTTCCATTTAGAGTATTAAAATTAACAGCTCTGAACTCAGAGATTTTTCTCTATATCATACAAGTCAAGTAAAAGCACACACAAGTATAAGATGGACTATGTGAATGAACCATGTCTGAATTTTCAATTTCTTCATCTCTGTTACCTTCTGAGTAACAACTGGTTCTGACAGTGATCCTGTAGCACATTCTGTCAGGATCTCACACTTCCACTTTGCAAGTATAAATATTTGTACTTTACCCAGGGCAAAACCTGGAGTCGATCTGACACTTCAATATTGCTTCAATATTCAATATTGACACAAGCATTGCTTTGATGACAATAATTCCAACACTACCTTATATAATGACTCATGAATACTTACCAGGGAAAGCATCAAAAGTAATTCTGTCTCCAGGGACAGACCCATGAGGAGGGGCCAAGATTTCCACCTTCTCCGGGGAACTAGCACACATCACCATTGCTTGAGAGAGCACTCCCCTCATTTTTGCAGGTTTCAAGTTACAAAGTAAAACCACCATCCGATTTTGCATCTGTGTGAAACATAAGTTGGTAATTAAAGACGTACCAGAACTCAGAAATCAGAATACATTTAGGCACAACAGATATGCTAAATATCATATGTTCTGCTTTTGTGGAGGCAGCTTTATATGTCCAAAACCTTCTGTTATTCTTATGAAGCCTTACGTAAAAGTGAAAAAATAAAAAAAATTCAACAGATGGACAGTGCATTATCGTGGAGAGAGCAGAGGTAAGGCCTTTCAATTAAATTTGTTACTGAACAAATAAATCAGTGACTCAGAAGCCAAATCAGCTTCAACTTTTGCAACCATCAACAAGCAACAGGACTGTGTAGCTGCTGTCCCTGTTTCTTCACGAAAGGAGGATGAGACTAATTTTTTC
Organism: Scalopus aquaticus; assembly: GCA_004024925.1. Classification (NCBI taxonomy): domain Eukaryota; kingdom Metazoa; phylum Chordata; class Mammalia; order Eulipotyphla; family Talpidae; genus Scalopus; species Scalopus aquaticus. The sequence goes on from PVIJ01008097.1 coordinate 12,644, forward strand.
CTCAACTAGCAAAAATAAGGCACAAAGTTATTTAAATTCTTTCAATGGAAGGGAATTAACTTACAATAAGATAACAGGACTATCACTGCCAGGAGAAAAGTAGGAGCATTCTAAATGGCTTTATAAATATGTGCCAAAATTTTAAGATAGGGGCCTCCCTGGTGTGCTGCGCTGTGGAGCTGTCGGCAGCAGCAACATGAGTTCGACGCCCTGCTGGGGAGATTCCCACATGGAATGGCAGACCTCTCCTGCCTCGCCCGCTACTCCCCTCAGCAGTGTATTTCTGTCAGTCTGCCTGTTCTGCTCCCCACTCTGTCTTTGGTGAATCCTCTCACTGCCCCACACCTCTGGCCTGTACCCCAGCTTGTATGCATAAATAAATCCTTAAAAAAAAATTTAAGATAAAAAAATGAGGTAAACACACAAATTCAGAACGTTCCCTTTTAAATTCTTCATGAATAAGACTCTTAGTCAAATAAGTAACTTGAAAATGCCACATATATGAGCACTTAAAAAAGGCACAGAACACATATGTAAGAAAAACTACGACTGGAGAGACGTAATCTTTTAAAGATCAGATGACTCTATAGACCTTTACCTTAGAAAAATACATAAACCTAGAAAACCTGGTATGCAATTTGGGGGGAGCTAAGGGCCCTGCTTTAAATAATGTTTATTAGCACTGCCTTGCTGGGTTAGACACAGAGGTGTATACAGATAGTTTTATTTGAAATAGCAGTGAATAACAGTTTTTGGAAGAGAAGAAATAGTATGCAACTTATAAGAAGGGAAACAACAAAGCCCCAACCGAAGGCATTTTTTCAGTTCAACCTGGCTCAAGATCAGTTCTTTCCTCCAAGGCTTCTTACCAGTCCTGTACCTATACAAGGTGAGTTGTAAAAAGTAAAAAAAAAAAAAAAAAAAAAAGCCTCATGCGTGTGCCATGTCTGTTTTTAATAGATAAGATCTTCACTAATCTCTTATCCCATCTCTCTCCCCCAAAAGAGCAACCCAATGATCCTACTGACATGTGAGTTAGATCCTGCTACTCCTCAGCTCAAAACCCTCCAAGGACTTTCTTCTCACCCCACATCAAAGCCCGGGTATTTAACATGATCTATAAGACCACTCTCACTTGGCACCCTTACCTCTGATTTCATCTCCCCCGAACTCCGCCTTGCACACTCTGCTACAGACACACAGGCCACCACTGTTCACCGAAGACCCCAAGCTGACACGTGACTCGGGGCTGCCGACATGCTCTACCGCCACATTGGCCTCTGACTGCTTTCTGGCTTACCTTATACCTTTACTAACGATCGCTTTCCTTACGAGGTGTTCCCTGGCTGCTTCATATGAAATGACACAGTGGTACCTTCAGTACTTCCTAGATTCTTGGCCTGCTTTAGTTTTCTCTTGAATTATCACTGTTTAAAACACTAGATACTATACTAGCAACTCCTCACTTGCCCATACAAACGTGTCACAAAGGTACAACTCATGTATCTGTCTGTATTGAGTCATTACTACATTCCCTTTTCTAAAATAGGTCGTGCTATATTTCAGGTGTCAATATTTATTTGCATCTAGAAATGTGAATGAGTGTAAGACTCTGTCCAAGTTCAGAAAGCCAGTAAGCGCCAGAGGCGGCAACGAACAGGCGGCAATGCCAGCTGTGCAGCTTACCTGTTCAAGAGGGACATGGTTCACCAGGCCACTGACCACTGTTCTTGGGGCTGTTTCTCCAACATCCACCTCTTCTACATACAAAGAATCAGCATCAGGGTGCTTTTTGGCAGTGATGATACAGCCAATGCGAAGATCCAGACGAGAAACATCGACAGGCTTAGAGTCAGCACTTCCTGCTCCTGACTGTTGCTTTTTCTCCTTTTTCTCTTCTAAAAAATATTGAATGGACACATTAGGCGTAAAACAAAAATACACCATGAAAAATTCCTTGGCATCAATACTGGTAACATTAAAATAATGTGTTATTTAAGGTACCTTCACTTAAATGATAACAAAGGTAAGAATAATTCGATAATTTGAAAAATTAAATGCCTTCAAAGCCTAACATTAACTAAATGGCCCTTTACAGAGAAAGCGTATTAGTACCTAAAGCAGCTGTAGAAAATCCTTAAAAGATTTTTACTGTGACTCTTTTAGAGTGAGAAAAACCATACTTAAAAACAATGTGACAATTGGTAGCTAACCAATGAAATGAACTAAGTAAACTTTAGTCTCACTGATAAAATGTTTCTCTCATCAGTTAGGCACACTGGTGAGGAAATCACGAATTTTCTATTTCTTAGACTTCCTTGAAGGTTTATAGGTTGTAGGTTTAGCCATAGCAACCATATGAGAACATTTTGTTCTGACAGTATTTTAACAATCAATCCTATTTTTATTTATAAACTGATAGTGTAACTCATTATTAACATAATATTACTTTAGTTAATGAGCCAAAATGCAACCTACAATGAAGTTCATATTCCATAAGTTTACATTAGCTTCTCCAGCAGAAGAGAATATGAAACAAAAGAAATCCACAAACACCTTTCAACCTGAAGAGATAAAACTATTACGGCTTGGAAGCCATTACTTCTCAAATATACCTTTGTTTAATCTTTGAACAAATATTCACTGAGATTTAAGGCACTGGAGAAAGTAAGGTGAGTGGCCCATGCATAAAGGCAAAGAAAAATCTCCTTGAAGGAAAACACGACATCCACATGAAGAACATATGATAAATATCACACACAAAGAAAGTTATGTATAAAGGCTATTCACAATTTATAGTTCAAAAAAAAAAAGGAAGCAGAAGTAGTGTTTAAAATACCTGCCAATTTTAATCTCATTAGCTAATTTGTAAAATTACCCCTTTTCAAGCAATAAGTTAACAAAGACTTTTTAATGGTAAAAAATCCAAATGATAAATATACATATATAAAAATTGCTAGAACAAAACCCGCCAAAAATCTTAATAGCAGATATCTTTGAGTCATAAACTATTTTCTTTAAAAACTACAGTGTAACAATATGCTATATCTATATTCATATGTTTTTAACATTTTTTTAAAGATTTATTTTTACTTATTTATGCATACAAGAGCTGGGGTAGAGAGCAGAACAATCGAATCTACTAAAATACAGGAGAGCAGCGGGCAAAACTAGAGAGGTCTGCTGAGCCCATAGCCCCTACGCCACCAGGGATGCCCTGTTTTTAACTTTCATCTGTTTCCTAGGCATTTGAAATACTGTGCCAGGCATGTGGAGTATCTAATCACCATACTCCAGAGGAGACTGCACATACTAAAATCTATACCAAAAACTTTATTAGTCTTTATAAGGGATTTTAGGAATGTCTGACTGAAAATAACTGTTGCTTATATGCAATAGTGTACGAAGACTTACGGGCACCAGAGACCTGGTAGAAAAAGAATTTTGGACCTGACAATATAGCAGTAAAACACCATGGAATGACCCTCTGTATCAGCAACGTCCAATACCCCAATACCTCAAAATTCAGTTCTATAGTAACACTAGAAATATATGAAATGCTCAACTGCCACATGTGGCTCTTGGCTACTGTTGGATAACAGAGATGCACAGAGTTTCCATCATCATAGAGAGCTCCAGCTGACAGGAGTTCCAGACTTAGAGTTCCTTATGGTCCTGTGTGCCCCCTCCCTACCCAAAGGAAGATTCTATTGTTTCATATGACTGAGGCTAACTGATTCTGTGGTCAGAGTATCAGTGCACTCTGTTTAGGGAACAGAGAACAGATCCCACCAAACTTTTAAGAGCAAGTTACAGGATATTTTGAGGTCATTTTTCAATAAATTTTACAAAGTGGAAGAACCACACTGACTTGCTTTCATTGTAACCATACCACCTAGTGGTGAAGTGATATAGAAGAGGCTGTATAGCCCTGTCTACCTTAAACTAACAGAAGTTACTCATGTTTACCAAAAGGAGGTAACAAGTTTTAAATGCAGAACTGACTTAGGTGAGCTCACAAACCCTCAGCCATTTTATAGTTTAAAAAAAAAAATTTAAATGAGCATGAGTAACATGAGATGTATTTATGAGGAATTATATAGCGTTATTTTAGACACTTGGATCAATGAAGTATAACAGGGGTAAAGGAGTATGTAATAAAAAGAAGTCAAATTTGGGCCTCCCTGGTGGTGCAGCGGTTAAGCAGTGTGCTGTGGAGCTGTTGGCAGTGGCGACACGAGTTCGACAGCCGGCCGGGGAGATTCCCACATGGCGCGGAAGACCTCTCCTGCCTCGCCTGCTGCTCCCCTCAGCAGTGTATTTCCATTGATCTGCCTGTTCTGCACCCCACTCCGTCGCTGGTGAACCCTCTCAACCACCCCATGCGTCTGGCCTGTACCCCAGCTTGTATGCATAAGTAAATAAATCTTTAAAAAAAAAAAAAGAGTCAGATTCATGCTTAGGAAAAAAGAGCATGAATAGCAAGCTAAACTACAAAAGATGACACTTTTGTAGAGAGTTTAGAACTCAAACTAAGGTAGCACCTAATAGAAGCAGCAGAAGTGGGTTCTAGGTATATTTTGTTAATGATCTTAATATTTACAAAATTACTCATAATTTTAACGTAGTTCCTAAAGGTTTGAACTTGAGACATGAACACACTGCCCTAAATCATTTACTGTGTCGTAAACCAGTATTACCTCAACAAAAAAACACAAATTACATTCTAATGCTGTCAAAATGTTAATATTGTCTCAAAAAAAGAGTCAAATAAGTTTTAAGATAAAAACTACCTTTCTTTTCAGTTTTCTCTTTCACCTTCTTTTCTTCTCTTCCTCCTTTTTTCTGTTCTTTGGCACCAGAAGATACGGTTGTTACTGGAATAGACTGTATCACATTTTCAGAAACCGTAGAACTAGTCTTCATTGTAGTATCAGATGGGAATGGTATTTGTTTCACTAAAACAAAATGAAATAGATGATATTCATATTAAATCAACAATAAAGATAAAAGCTATGAAATTGTGAATTATAAAAAAGAACACTGTTTAAAATAGAAACTCATGATATATGATTATTAAGTCTCTACTGTAAGAGACTGTAAAAAGGTTACCACGAAATTAAGGATTTATTAATCATGATAAAAGAATAAATGAATTCTTCTCATTTAGTCACCAATGACTCAAGTGACAAAATTACAAATAATAGCAATAACACCTAACATTTACTATGGAATTATTACATTCCAGGTATTTTACAAAAAGCTTTCAATGAACTAAACTGTGCAATTTAGAAGAACGCTGAGCAGGAAGCTCTAGCCATATTCCCATTTGCAGATGACTGGCCTGAGTTCTACAGATGTGAAGACGCTGATTCATCACACAGACAGTAGGTGGGGAGGAAGAATCTACACCTGACATTCTGTGCACAGAGATCTTACATTGTACAAGATGGCACATGTTCCATTTAGACTTTCTCTTATATAGAATGATCACCTCAGAAGGTTAATTTCTGCATCAGAATCAATGAAGAGAGAGCATTACTTGCCCATGATTCTACTTCAGGAAACCAGCAAATAAATTCCATCAGCAATGTCAGAAACACCCTCACAGCACAGTCAAGATGGAGATACATAATCTAGTAAGGGATTTTGATGTGGTTTAGAGTCTGGCCAATGTTCAAACTACTTTTCTCAGATATTTTTAAGATCTCTGGAGGTTAACTGCTTCTTTCAGTAACATCAAGCTCTATCTATCCCTATTTTATGTGTCTTTACTAGAAAAATTCAATACTTTAATTCAAACCACGGGTTTATTTTACCACCTCATAGATCAAAGTTGAAAAGCTTAATGTTTATAGGGTAATTTTTTAGAAATGGTAGAAATAAAAAGCAGTGTTAAGTGCTACTATATTAACGGCTAGTTTAATTCTGTATGTTCCAAATCACCTAGTATTGAAAATATTAGTCTCAAATTTTCCATAGACAAAAATTCTCTTTAGTTGATTGTTTTCAACATAACTCTTGATTTTTCCTTACTTCATTTTATCCATCTAAGGGTAGAGTTTATACTCTAGCATTTAAAATAATTCACTGGCAGAATAATGATCAAAAAGAAGTAGTAAGAGATGCTTTCATTATATTTGGGCCTTGGAAGGATTTTCTACAATAGTCGATAACATTTCATCGTAATACTTTGAAGTTGTAATAGAACTACTGTTGTTGTTATGTCATAGCAAGAACAATTTTATCTGGAAATCCTTAAAATAATATTTTTTAAAAATTTTCTTTACAACACAATAGTTGAAATAATGATCTGCTGACTTCAGTACAATTTTAGGTAAATTAGGGTAAAATGTTTAATGCATATGAAGTTCTGGGTACACAATAAAACCCAATCTTAAAAATTTATGGCTTATTCTTAGTAACTGTTCAATAGGGAACTTGATGATTAAGTTAAAGTAGAATACAAAGATGAAAAGCGCAGGTTTTTAAAACACAGCTTTGCCACTTTGCGTGTGACCTCAGGCAGTATCACTTGCCATTTCTCAGTGTCTCAGATGAATGCACGGGAAAAGCTGCTATGAGGAAAAGATGAGAAATCAAGTATAATACCTAACAGTAAATGGTATAATTACGGTAAGTCAAAGCAACTAATTATTTCTATATTTAATCACCTCCATTTTGAATTTCTGCCTGAATTAGCTCTTGTTTTAATTCTTCAATTTCTTTCTTCAATTTGGCATTTTCAACTCGAAGTTTCTTCTCTTCTCTCAAAGTTGCCTGCAAGACTAGTATCAAGAAAATCCAGTTTACCAATGGGGGAAAAAAATCCATTTTACTAATAGAAAGAAATGCTAAGAATTTAAGGAAAAACAGTAAGAAAAATCCTTTATCACTTTTAAGAAAAATAATCTTAAAATGATATGAAAAGTAATAACTACAACAGTTTTTTTAAATTATTAAAAAAATTAGTAAAGAGAAAATTTTTTGAAGAGTAAAGGTAGGATTCTGTAAGCTTTTCAACCGTATGCAGCGAAGAAAAGCATATGTTTCTCTTAGCGTGGGTAAAACACTTGCTATTAATATCGGCTATTGAGAAATTAAACATACTTAAATAAACCAAAATCTTTCACTTTCATTTCCACACACAGGGAAAAAAAAAAAATCAATCCAAATTCTAAAAGTAGAAATTCAAATCCGGTATTTTTGTATATATGACAGCAATTTCTTGGTAAAACATAAAAGAAATATTGTAAGAAAATATAAATATAATTTCAGAAAATACCTCCATAGAAAAGTATTATGAAAGTATACATTCTTTTATATAAGACTGAGGAGATCCTATTTGATTTCACCCAGTTTTCTTCATTTCTAACTCCATACCAACTTACCTCAAACATTAATCTTTCTTCAATGTTTTGAAATAATATACTGCTTTCTCTGCACACCACACATTCACTATATACCAATTCTAATTTAGCTTAACCCTAGAACATTATTTCATTCAAAATTAAAATAGTAAAGAAATCTAGGGGCCTCCCGGTGGCGCAGCGGTTGGGCGCTGCGCTATGGAGCTGTCGGCAGCGGCGACGCGAGTTCGACGCCCGGCCAGGGAGAATCTCACATGGCGGGGCAGACCTCTCCTGCCTTGCCCGCTGCTCCCCTCAGCAGTGTATTTCTGATCTGCCTGTTCTGCTCCCCGCTCTGTCTCTGGTGAACCCTCTCGCCGCCCCACGCCTCTGGCCTGTACCCCAGCTTGTATGTATAAATAAAAAAAAAAAAAAAAAAGAAATCTAAAAATTACCATTAAATGATTTAATAATAATTTAAGTGGTAAACAACCTTTTTTTCTTGCCAATGTATGAATTCATTTTACCTATCTCCTTAGAAAAGTTTTAATTTGCTTACTTGCTTTCTCCTTAAGAAGAGCAACTTGCTGTTTAAGAAATTCAATAATTTGATCTGCCTCTGCACCCTTCTGCTCCAGTCTCTTCAGAACAGCATCACTGGTTGCCATTTTTGCAAAGAAACGGCAGAAAATCCTAAATGAAAAAATAAAGGTGATAAATTTTACCATACAAGGAAAAAACTTATTGTACAGGAGACTGGAAAAGCAGCCTGAAAGGACATTTTCAACTGTAACAGAACAAGTCAGAACACTTTTCATATGTAGAGGAGCAAACCAAAAATGCAGAAATGATAAAAAGATTAATCTCTGAATCTGCCAGGCAATCAATTTTTTTTTCCTTAAAGCAGTAAACATCCTATGTAACTGTATTTTACATTGCAAGGTTTTAAAGAAAATTTCAAAATATTGACACAAGATGGAACACAGAGGGAAGGGCCATCACGTGTTCCCAAATAAAGAGAATCGCTGCATCTCTTCTTTATGTGTTACTTTTGTATATGGGATGCTTCTACTCTGTAATCCTTTAAAATTTTAAGGAGGAACATGGGAAATAGGAAAGACAATAAGAAAAAGATCAACTAGGGAAACATCACTGTCAATCATATGGCTACTCTGGAATACCAGCAAATATGTTGTGCCCTTTACAAAATAAAACGGAATTTTAATTTTATGGCAACTCCCAGAAATTAGAAAAAGTCCTGTCAACACGTAGAAAAATACAGATAAGCAAACAATCTGAGATTAATTCATCATGTTAAAGTTTAAACTGACAAATATCAAGACAAATACTAAACAATGACAAAAAAGTTAATCATTAACAATACCAACAAATTGCTCTTTTTTTAAAAGATTTATTTTTGCATACAAGCTGGGGTGCAGGCAGAGGTGTGGGGCGGTGAGAGGGTTCATCAGAGACAGAGTGGGGAGCAGAATAGGCAGATGGACCGAAATACACTGCTGAGGGGAGCAGCGGGCAAGACAGGAGAGGTCGGCTGCACCATGTGGGAAACTCCCTGGCTGGGTACTGAATTCATGCTGCAGTGGCTCTGGATAGCTTCACAGTGCTGCGAATTAACCCACTGCGCCACCAGGGAGGCCCAAATTGCTCTTTTTTATCTGATTTAACATCAACTTGTAATTTAAAGTATAACCACTATATAAACACAGCTGAAATAATCTGATTTTAAAAACTAATGCATATGAAATAAAGGGTGAAAAGTTTTGATAAAGAAAAAATTGAAAAAACTGGTTGAAAATGGACAAGTGTTTTAAAATTTTCAATTATTATGCAATATCCATCCTATATAAAGAACATTCTGAAATGTTGAGCCTTTGTATAAAAGAAAACTAACTCCTAAAAACCTTTTTTAAAGTTAACAATTTATGATATAAGAGCAATTTTAAAAACCCTATGAAAATTAAGTTGCTAGTAAAATAAGAAAATACATGTAGAACGTCAATCTGGAGAAGCCACAGTAAACTGCTTGCTTTCTGCATGGACTATATTTAAACGTTTAGAAAAACACACAGCAAAAAATTTTAGAAAGGCAAAATATTAAAAATGAAGACATCACCGGGCCTCCCTGGTGGCACAGCAGTTGAGCACTGCGCTGTGGAGCTGTCGGCAGCAGCGATGCGAGTTCGACGTCCAGCCGGGGAGAACTCTCCCACATGGCGCGGCAGACCTCTCCTGCCTTGCCCGCTGCTCCCCTCAGCAGTGTATTTCTGATCTGCCTGTTCTGCTCCCCACTCTGTCTCTGGTGAAGCCTCTCACCGCCACACACCTCTGGCCTGTACCCCAGCTGTATGCATAAATAAATAAATCTTAAAAAAAAAAATGAAGACATCACCTTATAAATCCTGCCAATGTCTACCAAAGTGAAAACAGAATAGTTTGTTACTGCTGTTCCCCCAAATTGCAAAGTCAGAATTTTATAGAAAAAATACAAATGGACATATGCAGTAAAAAACGGTTACTTTCTTCTGAAATTTCAGTAACCTACTGATAGCAGTCTTCTAGCGTCTACTTTAGTCTAAGATAAAATCAACATACTTAATAGGTGAAATAAAATTATTACAAAAAAGCAAGCAATATAATGAGCATTTGATTTGATGGAAGTTGGACCTTTACTTCCCTGCAAAGGAAAATTTGATGAGTAATACTAAGATAAACGAGAAATTAGTCCCACTTTGGAAAAACCCTAGCAAACCACTATTTAAACTGATATGAATAAAATAGATTTAAGTGGAGAAGAGTTTTTATGATTTCACTAATAGGTCCAGAAAATCATCTCATAAATACCAGCCATTCAACTGAAAAAGAAACCAAAGCAAACAAACAAGAGAAGTCAAACTCATGCCCTGACTAAAACTGTTTCCATTAGCTACCTATAAAATAGTTACGAAAGTGAGGGGCCTCCCTGGTGGCGCAGGGCCCTGCGCTGTGGAGCTGTCAGCAGCGGCAACGCTTGTATGTATAAAAAAACCAAATAGTTACAAAAGTGAATCAAATATGAATCTTGTAACACACTGAAGGACAGGAAAGTTTAGGAAGGGCACCCTGTTTCAAAACAGAGTCAACTATGAAGTACATACACATAAGCAAAAACAGAAAGTGTGATAAAAGAGGTAAAACTTTCAATGATACTGGTAGAAAAAACAAAAAAACTCTCAGAATAATATTCAAACTCATCATTATGTAGAAGTGTTAAGGTTAAGAAATACAAACTGAAAAGACTTGTCACCCCAGTTTTTGTGAAACCCAGATGTTACTATTACCGACTGAAAACAGAAAAAGAAATCACAACCATTTATGACTGTAATAATCCCAGTTTGGCAGGGGATGGTTTAACAACTCAGCCACCAAAGTTTGTTTGAACATTTTTGTAAGAAAACTATATGAAATGTTTTTTTAAACAGAATGCCACTGAAAACATATCTCACCTACATATTAAAGGAAATGATGGGTTGCTGAAGAGTAAGTCAAATGTAAATATTTATCTTCACATATCCTCTAAATTTTAGATAATTTTAACACTTTAATGATAAATACCACAGTACAATAATATGTTGTATCTACCTATATATTTTATATGTTTACTTAATATATATGCACATTATAAATATGCGTAATTTATATACTTACAAATATTTGCCTAGATTAAGGTCTAGTTTTAAATTGCTAATGGTAAATAAAACCAGGATTAAGAAATGTACATCATCTGAAACATTCAGCAAAAATCGATTTACTTTTAATCAAATTTGATAAACAAAACATTAGAAATGTGGAGAGAAAACTGATGTAAGAACAGGTCAGCAGAAAAGAAAAATAATAGTAGAAAAATATGTAAGCTAAGAAGTCTTAAAATACTGAGGCATACATAAAATATGATAGATGATAGAAGCTATCACTACATATTATCAGTAATAATGAAGATACCATTAGGATTAGCCACCTTGATAGATTTTTTTTTAAGTGTATCCCCCTTTTTTTTTTAATTTATTTTTTTTGCATACAAGCTGGGGTGCAGGCCAGAGGTGTGGGGCAGTGAGAAGATTCACCAGAGACAGTAGGGAACAGAACACACAGATCTACTGAAATCCACTGCTGAGGGGAGCAGCGGGCAAGGCAGGAGAGGTCTACTGCACCATGTGGGAATCTCCCCATTCAGGCATTGAACTCACGCCTCAGCCACTAATAGTGCCACAGTGCTGCGCTTAACTCGTTGCACCACCAGGGAGGCCTCACCTTGATAGATACTAACAGGTAATAAATCCTATTGTTTATTTTGTGTTTAATCTCTACCCCGTCATTTCCTAAACACTTCACAATAGTAACTTATTTAGTCATAACAATGCCAAAGGTATAAACTACTATCACTCCTCCTTATACAGACATACTGAGAACTTACTATAAGAGTAATGAAAGTAATTTAATAAAAGGAACATGGAGTTAGAAATCAAAGCATCGCAGGTCAAACGCTACCCTTTGTACCTCTGCAACTTACTATTAATGACCTTAAACAATTTACCTTAACCTTCCCAAGTCTCAGTTTTCTCACTTGCAAATCATCTCAAAGATAATTTATATGTATTACAGCGCCTGCGCTGTGGAGCTGTCGGCAGCACGCGATGAGAGTTCGATGCCCAGCCAGGGAGAATCCCACATGGTGCGGCAGACCTCTCCTGCCTTGCCCGCTGCTCCCCTCAGCAGTGTATTTCTGATCTGCCTGTTCTGCTCCCCACTCTGTCTCTGGTGAACCCTCTCGCCGCCCCACACCTCTGGCCTGTACCCCAGCTTGTATGTATAAATAAATAAATCTTTAAAAAAAAATTATATGTATTACAGGGCCAGAATGGAGAAAATTAAAATACTATGAATATTACTTAAAGATTTTTAGCACATTCCACTGAGCAAATTTTGGAAACATGATAGTCTATACAATCCTCACTATCAAGAAGTACATGGCATAATATGACATAATATTTTCTAGAAACTTAGGTATGGTTTTTATATAACAATAAAAACACAAATTATAGTGAGTGATATTAAAAATGTGCATAATTTGAATTTGGCAGTGTCCAATGCTAATTTCTTTGTGAGTGGTATATAATCTGTTGGGTTAATAATTATTAATATATTAGTTATTAATTTTGTGTGAAAATGAAACTGAAGAAACTTAAGAGATAATACCATCATAAGAGACTTGAAATCACTTAAAGGATCAGAATGAAGGGACATTCAGTGAAAAAAGCAGCTCTCACTAGGAACAGGTCCTCTATACAGTGGTGTGACAGTTCTCAGCTCTAACTCAGAAGGCAAAGCAATTCACCATGAGCCACACATACCATTTTGTGAAAGGCACACACATGGCAAGAATACTCAGAGGAAAATTGGTTTGAAAGAATGTCATTCTTTAAAGAGGAGAGGTTAAAGAGGAGGAAAAGAATAAATTTCAGTGTATGATTTTTGCTCAATTTGCTCTAGTAAATAGTCTATTAAAAAAAAAAACCTCACCGAGCCACAAACAAAAGGGCATCTAAATCTATAACCTGAAAACGTTCTGTACTTTACTTAAGAACAAAGGCCTCATTTGGTTATGCAAAAATTAATAGCTTTGGGCCTCCCTGCCTCTCCCACTGCTCCCCTCAGCAGTGTATTTCTGTTGATCTGCCTGTTCTGCTCCCCACTCTGTCTCTGGTGAACCTTCTCACCGCCCCACGCCTCTGGCCTGTACCCCAGCTTGTATGCATAAATAAATAATCTTTAAAAAAAATTAATAGGGCCTCCCTGGTGGCGCAGCGCTTAAGCGCTGTGCTGTGGAGCTGTCGGCAGTGGCGATGCGAGTTCGATGCCCAGCCAGGGAGAATCCCACATGGAGTGGCAGACCTCTCCTGCCTTGCCCGCTGCTCCCCTCAGCAGTGTATTTCTGATCTGCCTGTTCTGCTACCCGCTCTGTCTCTGGTGAACCCTCTCGCCACCCCACGCCTCTGGCCTGTACCCCAGCTTGTATGTATAAATAAAAAATAAATCTTTAAAAAAAATTAATAGCTTTCCAACAGTTTCCACAACTCAGCACTCATTTATCATATGGTGATCTATCCAGTTACCTATTTTAACTGCCGCAATATCAAAACCACCACTACAAAGGAAGCCCCACCTAAGGAAAATAAATATCTTTTGCTAGAAGTCATTTCTCCTACAATAATCAAGTTTTCTTGGCAAAATAAAACAGCAATGACTATAAAATGCATTAGCTCTTAAGCTGTCTCTATATTTTCTTTACTCCTAGATAACGGATTATCTCAGAAATTTTATTCAACATTAAAAATTTCCTGTCTCGAGAGATACTTTGGACTAGCTTCTAGTTACGACGGGTTTACAACTTTTTAAGATTTATTATTTATGCATACAAGCTGGGGTACAGGCCAGAGGCGTGGGGCGGCGGCAAGAGGGTTCACCAGAGGTAGAGTGGGGAGAACAGGCAGAGTGACGTTAATACACTGCTGAGGGGAGCAGCGGGCGAGGCAGGAAAGGTCTGCCACGCCATGTGGGAATCTCCCCACCTGGGCATCAAACTTGCGTCGCAGCTGCTAACAGCTCCACAGCACAGCGCTTAACTGCTGCGCCACCAGGGAGGCCCTACAACTGTTTTTTTAATTAGAAGCACTACAAAAAAGTCTAGTACTTGCCGAGTGTCACTTAAGTCTTTCAAAAATATAAGCAGGATGCACAAGTTTATCTCAATGTTTTTTAGGAAGCTGTAGATAATTTTCACTAACACTGGCAGAACACAGACTTTGTATACAGTATTTACTATGGTTAACAAACCTTGGTTGAATCACATACTTAACAGGCTGTGTGACCTTGGTGAAGTTACTTAGTTTCTCTATACCACATTTTCTGAGTTTATTTAATGAAGATCCTTTCACCTTATTTTTCCTCCTACATCCTTGGCCTTCCCTTTCAGTGTTTTTGGTTTTTTTTTTTTACTTGACTTTTACCCTTTAATGTTGATTTTCTTCAGAATTTGGTCCTGATCTCCAAATTCTGTCATACAGATTACAAACTGTCACCACATGGATTAGGGAAGCCTGTGCTCCAGGTTAGCACTGCTCCAATGAGAACACCTGTAAGTAAGAGGGAATGGACTTCACCACACCCAATTGTCTTCCATTTATGTTACCTACCAGAGTCCTCAAAATAACTTCAAGATCCCAATTTTACTTACAGTCTCTGAGTTTAAGCCATGTGGTGGGATTATCCTAAAAGAGCAAAAATAAACAGGTTCTTTATACCCACTAAGCTTTCAGACAAATGAGAGAAACAGTAAATTAGAGAAATGTTTTTAAGTGAGGTTATGTTCAGGGCAACAGTGAGTTAAACCACACTGCTTAAACCTCGGACAGTGCTCATTTCATTATTCTATGCCAACTGCTCCATTCTGATTTTTAATTTTATATTGAGTGACCGCTGAATTTCAAAAAATTTTCAAGGTTTTTAGTCTCCCTGCCCCTTTTAATATGCAAAGGGTTTCTCACAGATGATAACCTTAGTAAAAATATGTTAAGATTGGGAGAGCATTTATTATGAACTGGCTAAATGCTTTATATAGATCTTCTATGAATACTGTTATCATCTCCATCACATGTAGAACAAAACATGAATCAAAATAATTGTCTCAGGACCTCCCTGGTATCGCAACAGTTTAAGTGGGTTAAGTGAAGAGCTGTGGAGCTGCAGGCAGCTGCTGCACAAGTTCGATGCCTGACCAGGGAAATTCCCACATGGCGCGGCAGACCTCTCCTGCCTCGCTGGCTGCTCCCCTCAGCAGTGGATTTCGGTCAGTCTACCTGTTCTGCTTCCTACTCTGCCTCTGGTCAATCCTCTCACCACCCTATACCTCTGGCCTACACCCCAGCTTGTATGCAAAAATAAATCTTTTTTAAAAAAAGAATGATAGTTATTTTTATCTTGTCTTTCTTCACACCGTATCATTTCATCTTCACAATCTTGTGAGGTAACATTTCCATTTTATAAACTCAGAAATCATGATTTGACAATAAATTAGTTCATTCAAATAGCAAATGGAATATAACTGCAAAAGCCTCCTAACTTGTCTTTCTTCTATCCTCTCTCCTCCAGTGTCTTTTAGATAGCAGTCAGAGAAACCCTTTTTTTAAAAGTCAGGTTTTTATCACTCTGCTGCTCAAAACCATGAAAAGGTTTAGTTGTCCTTAAGTGCCTCCTGACCTCTTCCTGCTCTCTGATTTTTGCCTCCAACTTTAATCTTCGCACTCAACTCTCATGCAGGTTTCCTTGCTGTGAAGGAGTTTCGGCTTCGCAGCTTTTGTAATGACTGGGCCACCAGCATTATTGCATGTCCCCAAGATAGGGATATGGTGAATTCTCTCATTTCTGTTAGCTCTTAACTACAAAGTCACTTCTTCAGATAGAACTTCCCTGACCACATTAAATTCCAACCTAAACGCTCCTTCCCTGCCTTATTAATTTTATCTTCAGTAATTAGTACAATCTAAAATGTGAGCTAAAGGGAAACAGGAATTTCTGTTTTGTTCACTGCTCTTTATACAATGCCTAAAATGTGTCTGGAATGCAGTGGACGCTTAATGACAATGACTGAATGAATTAATTCCTGTCGCCCGTGCCCGTGACCCTGCCCCAACCAACCTCCTTCCCATCCCTCCATCCCTCGCTTCATGCTTGCTCTCTCTCTCTCTCTCTCTCTCTCTCTCTCTCTCTCTCTCACACACACACACACACACACACACACGTTTGTGAATTTTTTCGTTTCCAGTGACAGTCTTTCCCTCAGCCTCATATCCCATTTCTCAAACTTGGCTCCTTCAAAAAGTCCCAAGCTCTCCCCTACTTTCCCTGAGTCCAAAGTGCAGCCAGTGCGAGGAGACTACAGACAAGCAGCCTCAGGCCAGGCCCAACCTCCCCGACTCGAGTAAAGGAAAGCAGGCTGCGACAGTCGCTGTCCGCCTGCCTCAGGACCCTCCGCGAGCGTCACTCACATGAAGCGCTGGGCAGGTGCTCGCCGGCTACAGCCTCAGTCCGCAGCAGGTAGTGTGGGCCTCGCACACGCGACGACAGTGAGAAAGGACCCAAAGGGTTGTCCCCATTAAATGCCTGTGCTGGCCACAAACACAACCCCAAATTTCGTTACCCCTTTCCTGTGCGCATCACATCACGATCCCCGTTTTCCGTGCCCTTAGTCCATAACGTTAACCCACCAGTACCTCTTCTTCGCTGCATTTGGTCGCCAGTTTGGGCACAGCAATAGACGCCCCAATTCGGGGTCTTTACTCACAATTGCGTCGCGGCAGCTGTGATGTCAGAGGAGACGGCTTGACTGAGCTGAGCGTGAGGGAGAGCGCTGGGACCTGTGAAGTGCGTCGGGCACTTGCTCCTGGCCATAGTCTGAGCCTGGAATTTTGGCTGATTTAGTTTGCCTGTGAAAGGCCGGCTCTGCGCTCCCGGCGCTGCAACAGCCATCTTAGTGTAGACGTCCCTGAAATGCAGGGCCTGCTGCACTAAGCTGTCGCGGCAGTCACAGGCGCAGCGACAGCGCTGAGCCCTGGGGAGACGCTCCATCCCCTTGTCTTTGGGTCCGCCTGCATCCCCAGGCTCAGAGGCAGGTATTTGTGTGTGCCAGTTTTCCGTGTCTAGTGGGTGGGGCCGATGGGAGGTAGCGGGATAGCAGGTGCCGGGAGTGGATCCCGCGTTTCCGCTGTGAGGGATGGAGCCCACTTGTGGAACTGTTTGCTGCCTGGTCTGTGTCCCTCGCGGGCTGCGCCCTGCCATCCGTCCACGTTACCCGACTCTCCTTTGGAAGTTATAGGTGAAGCTCTTAAAGTAGCCTATGTATCACTGCTTAGAGGTTTAGAGGGATTAGAACATGAGAACATCCCTCTCCGTTTCTCACCTTAGAGCAAACTCATAATTTCTCCCTAATTTTCAAAGATTAGGTAGTTGTCAAAATGTCACGTTCCCTTGTGGAGTGGGAGAACGTGACGGAGTGAAAGGAAGTTACTTTCGGCTTGTCAGTGGTTGGCTTTCAAGGCCTCTTACTCCTTTATTTATGACAGAAAGACAATTTTTGAGGGAAGGCATATGACATAAATGGACTAGTTTTATTTGCCTGTTGAAGAAATGTGTACAGTGTTCATTCGTGGTGAAATCCTGTGCCCTGTGTCGGACCTTCCGCCTCACTCCCACTCCTTTTTGAGTCTTTCCATTCCGAGTCCTCTGCGAGCAGAGAATGTGTCTTCCTCATTGTTGTTGGCCCGTGAGCTGGAAGACACCTGACTTAAAATAGGAGCTTCAAGGTATTTGTTGAGTGAATGAATTATGGAACCCAACTGCTTACATTGTTGTTTTTCCTCAACAAGTAGCTCACTTCAGATTTTTTCCCTGCTATCTTCTCCTCATTCACCAAATGTAGATAGTGTGTGTATTTTTTGTGTGTGACCCTTTTTATGTGTCGCCATAGAAGAGGCAGTTGAAGCACAACACCCATGAGTGTTTTATCTTTTTGAATCATTAACATCTTTTTTTAAAAAAAAGATTTGTTTATTTATGCATACAAGCTGGGATACAGGCCAGAGGTTTGGGGCAGCGAGAGGGTTCACCAGAGACAGAGTGGGGAGCAGAACAGGCAGATGGATGAAAACACGCTGCTGAGGGGAGCAGCGGGCGAGGCAGGAGAGGTCTGCTGCGCCGTGTGGGAATTTCCCCGGCCGGGCGTCGAACTCGTGTCGCCGCTGCCAACAGCTCCACAGCGCAGCGCTTAGCTGCTGCGCCACCAGGGGGGCCCTGAATCATTAACGTCTTTATTTGGTTCTTTGATTTTTAGTCATCTAAGTGATAGAAACAGCTAACTGAAAATCAAGTAGAATACTACAATGTAGTGTGATTGCATAATAAGAATTAACAGTACAGTATCTCCCTTTCTGCCATCAGTCCTGTTCTTCAGAAACAACCATGTAGAACCTTTTCTAATTTCAGGTCCGTATGTTTAATAATAAGTTAAATTTCTCACTCCTTTTTTTTAAATTAATGCTTTAAGCGAGCCCACATCACCCACAACTGATTTTCTCCAAATTTTTGAAGTTATCACAATTTTAGTTTCCTTCATGCTTAGTTTATAATTCCAAATTATATATATATATATATATATATATATATATATATACACACACACATACACACTATGATTTTCACACATCAACTTATGAATATCTGTGTGTGTGGTTATATTGGTTTACGGAACTGTATATGAGTCAGAGGTATATGTTCACACCTTTCTAAGCGTGTGTTACCACAGCATGCCCACCACCAAGGCGTCTATAGTCCACCACCATAGTCCTGATAAGGGACATCAGCAGTAGTGGACCCCTTCCTCCCTATCCCTCACCTGACCACTCTGGTAGCCTCAATTTTACAGATTGGTAGGGTTGGTTTTGGTTTGTTTTTTCTTACCCATTGTTTTGTATGTCTGTATTCCACATGTACATGAAGCCATTGGTATTTATCTTTCTCCTTCTGGCTTATTTTACTTAGCATAATCCCCTCCAGGTCCGTGCACGTTGTCCAAAATGGCAGGAATTCATTTTTATTTCATGCTGAGTAGTATTCTAATGTGTATATATACCACATCTTCCTAATCCGCCACCTGTAGTTGTGCAAGGAGGTTGTTTGTCTGAATTGACTATTGTAAATAGCGGTACAATGAACAGAGGGTTGCATATAACTCTTCAAATGAGCTTTTTTTTTTTAAGATTTATTTATTTATACATACAAGTTGGGGTACAGGCCAGAGGCGTGGGGCTGCGAGAGGGTTCACCAGAGACAGAGTAGGGAGCAGAACAGGCAGATCAGAAATACACTGCTGAGGGGAGCAGCGGGCGAGGCAGGAGAGGTCTGCCCCACCACGTGGGATTCTCCCTGGCTGGGTGTTGAACTCGCATGGCTGCTGCCGACAGCTCCACAGCGCAGCGCTTAACCGCTGCGCCACCAGGGAGGTCCTCAAATGAGCTTTTGCAGACTTGAGGTAGATACTTAGGAGTGGAATTGCTGGATCCCATAATAGATCTATTTTTAATATTTTAACAGCCCTCTATACTGTTTTCCATAACGGCGATTCCTGTCTGCATTCCTAGCAACAGTGTACAAAGATCCTTTTTTCTCTACATCCTTGCCAACATTTGTTTCTTCTGGTCTTTTTGATAATGGGCCAGTCTCACAGGTTTGAGATGGTATCTCATTGTGCATTTGATTTGTACTCTGGGCGTTTTAGTTGCTTCCAGTTTGCGGGTATCAGCAACAGCATCACCCTGATCTTCTGCGTATCCACTGTGCCTGTGTGTGCTAGCTTCTGCAGGAATGGAGTAGAAAACAGCAGCAGACTGTTCTCTGAAGTGAGAGTGTGATTTTATGTTTGCACTTACCGTGAAGGTGAAGTTTTGTTTTTTCATATGCCACTAACAATATGCTTTGTCTAATTTTCTAATTTTTACTATCTTATATACATAAATTCTTGTGTGGTGTTTATGAACTTCTCTTGAAGTATATACATATGTTAGTCATTCCTCTTTATTCTTATGTGAAATGTACTTTTCCTAGGCTTCTATTTTATGTGATAGATATTAATATTTCTTCAAATCTTTCTAAATATATTATAGATGGTTTTTACTTTGTTTTTGTAAATTATTTCCATTTGTTCCAGGGCAGATTTTTTGTTTCTTACTTTCTTCCTTGATCTTTATGCTGTAGTCTTTCCTCACCTATGTTATCATTGCTGGATCATCATTGTTTAAGAGTTAATGATACTGTCCAGAGGCTTGGCATAAATGGATAAGCTTGTTTATAGACATACTTCATTTTAGAATGGCTGGGTGGACAGCCAGTTCTTAACTGGTGTTTTACAAATTCCAGAATTAGGAGAAATTTGAACTTGTCGCCACTTGTCAAGTGTTGAACTTGTCAACACAAGCAGTGTTATTCTCAGAGTTTGCTTAATTTCTTCAGAGAACCTTGCCTTTTTTTGCTTTCAGGGTAATAACTGCCCAGGATTGGATTATTTAAGTTTGCGATGAAGAGAAGACCCTTAGAATATGCAATAATAAACTTCCACTACTTTCTTAAAACAGGTGTTAGTGCATTACCTTTTCCTTTTTATACTGTTGAAAATCTTTGCTTTTGTTTATTTTAGATCTGTAAATATAAATATATGACTGAGTAAGTTTTCCTTTCCAATGTCACGTAGGAATTTTTTAACTTTGATTTTCGTTAAGTGTGAAGTGTTCTGGTTAGCTTTTCCCTCCAAGTTATATATTACTTAAGGTGAGAAAATGCTGGCTTAATCTCTCATAAGATTCTCTTTTGTTTCCAGATTATCTTGGAAGATTTAGTACCCTGAAAATGTTTCCTTTGAAGGATGCCGAAATGGGTGCCTTTACCTTCTTTGCCTCAGCTCTTCCACATGATGTGTGTGGAAGTAACGGGCTTCCTCTCACACCAAATTCCATCAAAATTTTAGGGCGTTTTCAAATCCTAAAGACCATTACACATCCCAGATTGTGCCAGTATGTGGATATTTCTCGAGGAAAACATGGTGAGTTGGATTTTTTCCCCTCCTACTTTTTCCCTCCTGTTCTCTACTATGTCATCATAGTTTTGTCATATCTATGTAGTAAATGTTGTGCATGCACACGCACATTTTCATGCTTCTCCATTTATGTGCAAATGTGCCAAGAGAAAAACAAACTCCTTAGCAGGGTGTGGCTTGCAAGGTCATTCCTGAGCTAGCCTCACTAGCTCTAGGTATATTTCTGTAGTTACTGCCACCTTCATCCTTCACTCTAAGCCGAATCATATGAGTTTTCCTGACGACTGTCACCCCTCAATTTTCCTTGTTTTCAGACTTTGCTATTTTCTCTCATGGGTTTTGCTATACCCAATTCCCTATAATTTGAGCTCAGTCCTTTTCTTTGATTCCTTTAAAGTTTTTATCACATTTATTTACATATATATTTTTTTACTAAATTTGTCTCTTCTGAGGATTCTTACTCTTGAGGATAAAGAACTCGATTATTTTTAACTTTGAGCTCATTAGATAGTGTTGTGGTACCACACCGAGTATGCAAGAAGCATGCAACAAGTGTTTGTTTGAATGAATGAATGAGCAACCACATCTGAGTGATTCACAATTCACAATCCCTTGTTGTTCAGATCTGAGAATCCATACTCTTAGTTTTCTCTTTTAAGGAAACCACCTGTTCATTAGGGTGTTTCTTCACCCCTCTAAGAAGTAAATGAAAGTTCTGATGTTAGAAACTTTAGAATTTTTTTACTGGAATGTATTTTGTGAATCAAAATAGTAATTTGGACTAACTCTCTGAGTGCAAAGAAAGTCAGTAAATTTTATTTTGTCTCTTTGTGTAGGACTCCACTTAGAGAACTAAAGTGAAAACTTGACCCCTATTGGTCAAATAGTCAGTGTTTCACTAGCACTTTTTTTTTACTGCTTTTTCAGTAATGCAGTCGAGTTTTTGTATTCCATATCATCATCTCTTTGGGCTGCTTTTTAAAACCACCCTAAACTGAGTGTCTTATAAACAACAAACATTCATTTCTCATCGTGCTGGGGACCAGAAATCCTAGGTCAAGGATCCAGTGTCTGGTGAGGCTTGCTCATTGACAGCCTTCTCACTGTGACCTCACAGAGTGGAAGGGGCAAGAGCGCTCTTGGGCCTCTTTTATAAGGCGCTAGTCACGTTCATGAGGACATATCACCCTCAAAAAGTCTTGTTTGCAAACACCCTCCCATTGGGGACTAATTCTCAACATAGGGATTAGGGGTCATGGTGGGGCACAAACATTCATGTCACTAAAGATTCTTATTTATTTTTAAATAAGAATAAGTCTTTAATTATTTTTAAATTATTTTTGGAAATTTAATTGCATGCTGAGATTCCATATCTTAGAATTATTTTAAATGCATCTCAGTGAAATGAATTTAATTTTCTAACGTAAAATAATTTGTGAAAATTAACCCCACATACTTGCTGATGTTGAAATGTTTTTTCCAATATATACAGGGAGTTCACGTTTCAGCCTAATGTTAAAGACCCTGGAAAAAATGCATTTTCTTTATTGTTTTGCTGAAAAATAGGCTAAACAGTACTTTCAAGTAGTCTGGGTTATTTCTCTAAAAAGTATTTGCTCTGAGAATACTTTTGTTTTATAAACTTTGAGTAGGAAGTGTTTTTTCTAATGGATGTTATTAATAGATAATATTTATTTATTTATTTTATATATATATTACATCATTCTTCTTTTTTGTATAGTGCATGCTTTCTCCTTTCAGGTCTTATCCCCGTAAAATCCCCATCACCAATTC
Source organism: Scalopus aquaticus (assembly GCA_004024925.1). Classification (NCBI taxonomy): domain Eukaryota; kingdom Metazoa; phylum Chordata; class Mammalia; order Eulipotyphla; family Talpidae; genus Scalopus; species Scalopus aquaticus. The sequence continues at coordinate 35,483 of PVIJ01008097.1, forward strand.
ACCCATGCACCATCACCACAATCCCTTGTGTTCTTCCCTTTCCTGTTGTAATTCCTCTCCCTCACCCTTTCCTGCAGAATGTCTCTGGTTAGTGGTTGCCTGTTGATTTTATTTTTTAATTTATTGTTATTTTTTTCCTGATCCCTTATTTGGTTACCCTACACTCCTATTAGTGAAACCATCTGATACTTTTCTTTTTCTTTCTGGCTTATTTCACTGAGTATAATCTCTTTCAGCTCCAGCCATGTTGCTGCGAATGGCATGAGTTTATCTTTTTTGATTGCTGAATAGTATTGCATTGTGTATATAGACCACATCTTCTTGATCCAGTCATCTATTTTTGGGCATTTAGGTTGTTTCTATATCTTGCCTATTGTAAATAGTGCTGCAATAAACATAGGGGTACATGTATTCTTTTGGATTAATATTTTTGTGTCCTTTGGGTAGATTCTTAGGAGTGGAATTGCTGGGTGAGATGGCTGCATTTTTAGTAGTTTAAAGAACCGCCATACAGCTTTCCATAATGGTTGGACCAGTTTGCTTTCCCACCAGCAGTGTAGGACAGTTTCTTGTTCTCCACATCCTTGAATTGCTAATATTTATTGAATGCTTATTATGTATTAGGCAGTATTCTAAATGCTTTATGTATTTTAACTAACTTCATTCTCATAACATTACCATGAGGTAGGAATTGTCACTATTCTCATTTTACAGATAATGAAACTGGGACACAGAGCAGCTAGTTAATCCACAGTCAGACAAGTAGTAAGTAAAGAAAGGTGGAATAGTAATACATTTTATCATGTGCTGAAAATTTTTTTTTTTTTTAAAGATTTATTTATTTATACATACAGCTGGGGCACAGGCCAGAGGCGTGGGGTGGCGAGAGGCTTTACCAGAGACAGAGTGGGGAGCAGAACAGGCAGATCAGAAATACACTGCTGAGGGGAGCAGCGGGTGAGGCAGGAGAGGTCTGCCGCACCATGTGGGATTCTCCCCGGCTGGGCGTCGAACTCGCATCGCTGCTGCCGACAGCTCCACAGCCCAGCGCTTAACCGCTGTGCCACCAGGGAGGCCCAGTGCTGAAAAATTTTAAAACTGAAACGTGTCTGTAATAGAAATATTGACACGCTCTGTAATCAGTACTATTCAGTGCCTTAGATACTTGTTACGCCATCACAACCCAGACCCTTAAACATTAGCTATACCACGAGGCTGGTAAAAGATGTGAGAAAGAAGATGGTAAAACTAATTGTCTACCAGATGATAACAGTGCTTTGTTTTTTCATATTCATATGTGCCCTTACACACACGTTGAAGTATGCGTCATCTGCTGGAGCTTCTTTTAATGTGCAAGATTGCCTTTTATCAATCTACTCAGCAAATATTAGTAAAAAATTACGTTTGGCCTAACCTTTCATATGGTTGGGAGCCAATTTGAAGCCATAAGTCAGTCCCTTTCTACGGGAGCAAACATGTAGTGCAGAGCTATTCGACAGCTAGAATTGAAGCAAAGGTTAAAAAGATGCTGATGGGTTAAAGTTTTGTTTAGGAAGCAGTCTTTCTTGTTCATTGTGATATTTCTTACTGTGTGTTTTTGCATAGTAACCTCAGTCCATTGGGATTATAATCTTTTAACTCTTACCTGACACCACCTTTCTTCATGTGCTAGGTGCTGCATAAATGAAGATGAATAAGACAGGATCCCAGTTCCTGAGTTAGCTTCAGAAGTAGTAGAGGAAAAAAATTACAAACATGATTATAATATATTAACAGTTATTATGATAGATGATTTACAGTGTGTTCTACAAAGGAAGTTAAATTCTTTTTTTTTAAAGATTTATTTATTTATACATACAAGCTGGGGGTACGGGCCAGAGGTGTGGGATGGCGAGAGGGTTCACCAGAGAGAGAGTGGGGAGCAGAACAGGCAGATCAGAAATACACTGCTGAGGGGAGCAGTGGGCGAGGCAGGAGAGGTCTGCCATACCATGTGGGATTCTCCCTGGCTGGGCATCGAACTCTCATCATGCGCTGCGGACAGCTCCACAGCGCAGCGCTCAACCGCTGCGCCACCAGGGAGGCCCCGGAAGTTAAATTCTTCACTAAAGAATGTTGATTTATCAAACTCCTGTATATAAATTTTTGGCATCATTAGGTACTCTAAAACAAAGATGGTTGCCTCTTCTGTCTGTACAATTTTGTATACTTATATTCGTTAGTACTGGAGGTCTAAAAAGATTAATGATTTTTAAAAGATATACTGACTTTTTATGACCAACACATTCATAAGAAATATAAATATTAGTGTCACTCTTAATCATTCTTACTCTTTTGAAATGCAATCACATTTCTTAATACTAATCTTAGCGTTTTCAGAATAATTTCAGAGAAGTGAGAGGCTTACGTATTATTTTATTATTTATTTATTTATTTATTCATTTATTTATTTATTTATGCATACAAGCTGGGGTATGGGCCAGAGGCGTGGGACAGCGAGAGGGTTCACCGGAGACAGAATTGGGAGCAGAACAGGCAGATCGACAGAAATACACTGCTGAGGGGAGCAGCGGGCGAGCAGGAGAGGTCTGCCGCACCATGTGGCAATCTCCCCGGCCAGGCATCGAACCTGCGTCGACACTGCCACCAGCTCCACAGCCACCAGGGAGGCCCTCTTATATATAATTTTATGTATATATAGGACATGAAAAATGGAATTAAGATGGAGAAAGGAAACAGTGAAATGTAAGGATAGTGACATTAACATGCAGTTTCTTCATGTGGACCTACATTTGTACTTAAATTTCTTGCAGTTAGGACAAAGAAGGAGCTCCACCTGCTTCAAATTATTTTTAAAACAAGGCGATATATTGAGAATTAACTTCTAGGTATTGACCTAAAACTGAAAATATGGCCTTTTTCGAGCTTTATGATTTCACACAATCTTTTGTTCAAGTGAAGTGTGGAGACATTCGTAGAGAGACTTCTTTGGGGGAACTGAGATCTCCTACATGTGTTGTGTACAGTGTTCTCAACACATCTGGTTAAGTTGGCTTTACTGTTCTTTTTGGTGTGGATCTCTCAGCTGGGAAGTCTCTGTAGTTCTTGGGTGAACATCTAAGAAAGCTAAATTTAACAGTTTAAAATAGCAGCTCTTAACTCAGGAGCTACAGGGCCTAGAAATGGGCATTAGAGACCTGTGACTCTCCTGATATTATATATAAAAGTGTGTGCGTGTGTGTGTGCGTGCGTGTGTGTGTGTGTGTGTGTGTTCATTTTCTGGATAATGAGTGTGATTTCATCAGATTAATGTAAAGAAAAGATATAAAATCACTTACTAGAGGGCTACGGAGAAAATTTGTTTTCTTTATTAAAGAAAAACTTGAGAGCTTCTAATGTAAGGTCACAGATCTTCCAAAGTTGATTTGCCCTTTTTCTAGGTTTTTGTGTACTACATCACATACTTAACAATGTCGACAGCCACAACCAGTCCCACTATAGTAAGTTCTGCAGTTTGTACACTACCTGAAAGCTTCTGACTAACGGAATAAGTAGTATGGAAGTTGGGTTCTCTATTTCATTCTGGAGGAAGAGGGGTTCTTTTTCTATTTATTTTTAAAGATTTATTTATTTATGCTTACAAGTACTGGAGTGTAGACCAGACGTGTGGGGTGGTAAGAGGATTCACCAGAGACAGAGTGGGGAGCAGAACAGGTATATCTACTGAAGTACACTGCTGAGGGGAGCAGTGGGCGAGGCAGGAGAGGTCTGCTGCGCCATGTGGGAAGCTCCCTGGCCAGGGATGGAACTCGTGCTGCAGTGGCTGCAGATAGCTTCATAGTGCTAAGACTTAACCCTTTGCGCTACCAGGGAGGCCCCATTTTCTAATTTATTTCAAGGTAGTTGTGAAGACTAGTGGTAACTACAGTATATTTTATACATAGCTTAACCATTTGCAGAAGTTTAGAAAGCAACTTTTGGAGGTTTTGCTGCTATTAATTTTTTTTTGTATTTTTTATTTATGCATACAAGCTGGGGTGCAGGCCAGAGGTGTGGGGCGGCGAGAGGGTTCACCAGAGACAGAGCAGGTAGCAGAACAGGCAGATCAGAAATACACTGCTGAGCGGAGCAGCGGGCAAGGCAGGAGAGGTCTGCCGCGCCTTGTGGGATTCTCCCTGGCCGGGCGTCGAACTTGCGTCGCCACTGCCAACAGCTCCACAGTGCAGCGCTTAACCGCTGTGCCACCAAGGAGGCCCTAAAAATTTTTTTTTAAACCAAACTTTTGTTGAAGCTTTTTATTTGGTAATTCATTTTGGTGAAATTAACTAGATGTTTGTGAATTATGTGATTACTTGGGGCTTTTTTCATCACGAATTATAGATATTTTCAGTCTCTGACAATGCCTTAAACATACCCTCATATCCAATTACAAATTGTAAAGAATTTCCTGTTACTGGATTGTCAGAGTTTCAAACCACTCCCAGCAAAGCTTGGCAATATAGTATACCCTCATTATCACCTGTGGCTGGTGACTCTAGTCTTGCTGTTTCATTTCTGCAAATTTGTGGTATTCCTGTCTTCCCAAACTCTTGCTTCTGTGCTTGGTTCTGAGAAGGTCTTCATTCCCGCATCCTAAAGTGTTCTTGCCTTCTTTCACTGTGTCCGAAAGCTCATTTGGAGCTTCACTTCAGATGACTGGGGCCTTGCCTCTGTCCAGTTTATCTGGGCTTTCTTTTCTTAGAATAATCGATTCAGTAATCCTAGATACGTCTTCAACTCCGTGTTTTCCTCCCTCTACCTATATAAAATAAGCCCCTGTAAATACCAAACTAGGAAAAACCTTCTAACATAATTCCTTTGCAGAACAGAACTGCCCCCTTCACACGAAAACCTTCTTTGTAGTTCTCAACATGGGAACGGATCCCCTTAGACACAGTTAGAGTCTGTTAGTATTGAAACGAGCTCAGTAGTCTCGGTAGACCTCTGCGACCTAGCCACCATTGCTGGTCACTGCTCCCCCTCTATCCCCTGCTCCTAGATCAGCAGCCTTCTCTACTAAAGCATTATATGTCATAGACATCTATAAAATTCATGTATTTTAAGTTTGGCTGCCTGAAATAAAACTATCAGTGATTGTCAAAGTGTTGTAGAATTTAATTATCTTGTTTATGTTGGCATTAATCTTTCTACTGTGAAGTTGTAAGCATAAGGAGTAAATAGCTGAATTAGAATAAGTATTTATGTAACAGTCTGTTCCAAAACATCATAATCATTTTAGTTGCATGTAGTTTGGAAAATTTGAAGTTTCTATTCAGCAGTCTCCTGAGTAAACAGCAGATTTCTCAGTGATGTAATGCTGCATGATTTAGGTTTGGATTTCACTTCATTGTGTCCTCAGAAGTTTGATCCCTTTTCCTGCTTTATTTCGTTCTTCCTATACAGGTGTCTCACATCTTGTCACTGGCTTACTTGGAGTTACGTGTGACATGTGGTCTGTTTTAGTAACATGTTTTCACATGTTAGCTTAGCTCAGGAGTCAGATTTTCCCTTTTTTCTTTAGATTATTCAAAATGATTTAACATGATATTAGTGTCTTGTTAAGTCAGCAGGATGAACTGTTTAATCTCAAGAATATTTACTAGAATTTCAGACTTTGTTTTATTAAATGAAAAGTTGAAGAAAATATATTTAAGAGAAAACAAGGCCAATGAAGTGTGAAAATACTTAACCTGACAACTTAATGTATTTTTAAACTTGAAATCTCAGCAGTATTAAGAAGCAGAGTGAAGATTATAAATAGCAGTGTGTCCCAGTTTATTTGGTGTTGATTACCCACAGATCTTTTGATCACTGCTAGTGAAATCAAGAACAAAATTATTTTAGCTTACAGATTCAGGTAGAGAGCAATAGAATTGTTCAGGACTTATAATTTATTCTCTGCATGTATATTTTAACCTCAGTGTCTACTTTGGTTCAGATTTCCATCAGGGATACAGAAGCAGTGGAATATTGTAAGAGATGATAATGCCAGGAACTGGCTTAGGTGATGGTTGGGGCACATGGACAGGTGTGAAGCCATAAGGTGTGTCAGTCAGCTAGAAGAACACACTCAGCCTTGGACAGGTGAAGAAATACTTCATAGGCAATTTCTTCTTCCAAAAAGCCTCAGTTATGCTCTTAAACCCTTCAACTGATTGAGTCAGAATCACCCAGTTATCTAGTATAACCTACGTGACTTAAAGTAAGCTGTAGATTTTATTCATTTCAAAATACCATCTCAGAAAGATATTTGCCTTTGAATAATGTGAGACGATACTCTCACCTTGTTGACTCAAAAACTGGATCAGCTCAGAATTTGTCATTGTCGATCTTACTGGATAAATATTTATTTAGGTGTTATTTAAAAGGTGATGAACTAGTCTCTATTTTTACTGGAAATAACAAGAGAACAATGCAGTAACTGTATTCTAGAAACCTTTCATCTTATCGCAATACAGTCTCAAATTGTTGCACAGTTCAGCTACAGTGATACTTGGCATTCATGAAATGTCTGTTAAAATAAAGATTATTTCATGGCTTTTGCATGTTTTACTCTTTAAAGTTCATCTAGTGCCACATTTTTTTTAAAAGATTTATTTATTTATACATACAGCTGGGTACAAGCCAGAGGTGTGGAGTGATGAGAGTCTTCACCAGAGACAGAGTGGGGAGCAAAACAGGCAGATCAGAAATACACTGCTGAGGGGAGCAGCGGGCGAGACAGGAGAGGTCTGCCGCACCATGTGGGAATCTCCCCGTCTGGGCGTCGAACTCGCATTGCTGCTGCCGACAGCTCCACAGCCCAGCGCTTAACCGCTGCGCCACCAGGGAGGCCCCACATTTGTTTTTTATAAATAATGCCACTACGCTGCTGCATTATATTTGGCACATTATGATTCCAAGATACTCGTGTCATATTTTATTCTGTGAAACTATACTGTTTTCATAACAAACAAAAGTTATTGTCAAACAGTGGTCCAGAGTTTGCAGATGAATACTCTAATGATTTCTGGAGAAAAACTGGTTGACATTGGAAACATTGTTTTGTATACATGCTGTTCACCTCTGGGAGAAACTTAGATATTCTGGCAAGGATTGTGACTCTGCTGAATTAAAACAGTGCTTCAAAGTCCTAGAGAATCCCAAAACTTTGGCAAACTCTGGGTTATGTTATTTTGAATGGATTTGCAGAAAAAGCCTGCCTGACGGGTTTTTTTTTTTTTTTAGTCATTTTAAGACTGATAAATTTTAGTTTAATGCCAAGCACTTTGACCATATCACACAGATATGAAATTTATAAATATGCAATTTAAAACTATTAGTGGAGTGTGGACATTTAATTCATTCTGATGGTCTTATGTGAAAGCACTATTAATGTGCTATTAAAGTTAATTTAGAACATAGGCATTATAGGCAATTACTCTATTAGGTAATTACTGTCATGATATAAAGCTCTTATTTATTTCTAATGACCACAAAATGCCTGTGCTCGTTAATTCCTTTAAGAAGTGTTTTTATATTAGATACTTGTATGTTCAAGGTTCCATTTTATACACTGGTAATGAAATACTGAAGAAGACCAGTGTCATTCCTGCCATTAAGAAATATATTTCTTCTGACTTACTTTGCTTAGCATAATCTCCGGCTCCATCCATGTTGTCACTAATGGCAAGAGTTTATCCACTTTCATGTGGAATATAGGGAAATAAAACAGGCAAAACCACACCAATAATAAACTCTAGAAATTTGACTGTAGGATTAGGCTACCAGAGCAGGGAGGGGGATTGCAACGTGAGGAGGGAGCATGGTGCACTATGTTGGAGGACTATGGGTGCCTTGATGGTGTGTGTGGTGTCATGACATACACCTGCAGGGGGTGATCTTGTACCTCTAAGTCATATACAGTGTTGTAAAGCAATGTAGTCTCAATGACAACAACAACAACAAAACAGAAATGCATTATCTAGTGGAGAGCAACAGCATATACCCTTAAAATAAGTACCACAAAAGACAAGTACCATGGAGAATAGGCGAAACTGGTTTGGGGGACTAAAACAGTGTTCTTGAGGAAGTCACATTTAACTGTGACCTGAGGATTAAATAGTAGTAGTACTTGCTATGTAACAGATACTAGTCTAGGTCCTTGTTTCAAATCGCATTTCAACCTCACAGTAGCCCTGGTTTTATCATTTTACAGATGAGGTAACAGTGGGACGGAGAGGTTAGCAAACCCCCCCAAGGTCACGTGGCCAGTGAGCAGTCAACTTGGTATCTGGGCCCAGGCAGACTTTCTGTGCCCTTGACCACTGTGTTTCATCACAGGAGTGAACTGAGAGAAGCAAACATATAGGTCATTTCAGGCCCGGGGAACCCATGTGCTAGTTAACCTGAAGGCAAGTTGGGGGAAGGAAGCCAGTGTGACTGGAAGTTGCTGTGCTAGAAATAAAATAACAGAGAGTGAAACTAGAGAAGGAGTTACATCATCAGATTTATTTTTTTATAAAGACATGTTGGAGGGAATAAGTTAACTTGAGGGCCTCCCTGGTGGCCCAGCGGTTAAGCGCTGCGGAGCTGTCGGCAGTAGCAACGCGAGTTCGACACCCTGCCGGGGAGAATCCCACATGGTGGGGCAGACCTCTCCTGCCTCGCCCGCTGCTCCCCTCAGCAGTGTGTTTCCGTTGATCTGCCTGTTCTGCTCCCCACTCTTGTCTCTGGTGAACCCTCTTGCCACCCCCACGCCTCTGACCTGTACCCCAGCTTGTATGCATAAATAAATAAATATTTTAAATAAATAAATAAATAAAAATAAAAGAGTTAACTTGAGAGTAGTTAAGCAATGGTTGCTGTAATCTATCGAGATGGTGCTGACTTGGACTCAGATTGTGGCAGTGGAGCACTGTGTATAGACTCTAGAAACACTGGGAAAGGAAATAGCAGGACTTTTTGTTTGAATTTAAGAAAGGGTGATTATTCCTCAATTCTAGCTGGAGCAGCTGGCCAGATAGTACCACTTACTAAAATAGTACTAAAAGGAACAACTTAAGGAGAAAACTAAGTTCAATTTGGGTTCTATTGAGTTTGAGGTGACTTTTATGTTACGATAAGAAATTGCCTAGGAAAGCCTGGAGTGCAGAAGAGGTTAGCTTTAAGGTAGAGATTGAGAGCTTTTCAGCCTTGGGAGTAGAGGAGGAGAAAACACAGTGAGGAGACCCAGAATCACAGAAGCATTGGCATGTGCACAGAAGAGGAGCCAGACTGTGGAAGAGCCGAGGAGGGACATCCAGACATGTCAGGAAGTCTGATAAGATGGGGCAAGATGGAAAGCAAAGGCGTGCAGCTCCCTGCTTTGCTTTTCTGATAGAGTGGTTTGCTTTTTCCTTCTAGAACGTCAGTGTTGCACGAAATTGCTTGGAGTTCAACTTTGCATGCTCTTGTTTTTAATTGAATTTCTTTTTATTGAATTATTCCAGTCTAGGACCTAGACCTTTTATTTCATGATTTTCTTTCCTTTTTCTCCATGTCCTTTTTTCCCTCTTTAAGTATTCTTTCAAAATTCATTTTCTAGAAGTTCCTGTTTAGAGCACTGGGTATCATTCATCTGAAAGTAATAGCTTTCATTTAGAGCATTTTTTTAAAAATTTATTTATTTATTTATTAATACATACAGGCTGGGGTACAGGCCAGAGGTGTGGGGTAGCGAAAGGCTTCACCAGAGACAGAGTAGGGAGCAGAACAGGCAGATCAGAAATACACTGCTGAGGGGAGCAGTGGGCGAGGCAGGAGAGGTCTGCCGCACCATGCGGGATTCTCCCCGGCTGGGCGTCGAACTCACATCGCGCGCAGCCGACAGCTCCACAGCGCAGTGCTCAACCGCTGCGCCACCAGGGAGGCCCTAGAGCATTTTTAATTTTTGTGTTTCACTTCATTCTATATAATGCTACTGTCTCAGCCCATTTCAACTTCCAAGATACAGCCCAGCAACCTCCTGGCTCAGCCTCATGTGTCCACCTCACCACTGTCCTTCACCTCTAATTCCACACCCCAAGGCCATACTTTGATAGTCTGTGCTGAGAGTTACTCCTTTTACTGGGTCTTCTATTCTGAAATTCCCTTTTACCATCTTCTGCTCATTTTTCTACCTTTGCTACTTTTCATTTTCTCTTTGACTATTCCCAAATTCTCTGCACCCTATTTCTTTATCATCTCAGTCTGCCATCTGTTTTGTTAGCCTTCCTCCTTATCTAACTTAGAACCTATTTTGCATGCATAGTTCCACTATGTCAATTTCTTTTAAGCCAATGATCATCTCCTGAGGCAAACGTATCAAACCCCCACTATTTATAAACCCAGTTGTATTTTTTTCTCACTCCTCTTATATTCATTCAGTAGGAAAAAAAAATACTGCTTTGCCACCATATCATACAATCTGTTAATTATTAGGTATAATTAATGAGAAAAAAATAGAACAGAAAAAAAATAAGACCGAATAGTGCTGACTTATTCTTTGACAGTGATATGATAGGAAATTAAACTTACAATATTAATTGTGCCCACCATATTTTACATTTGTCTTATTCCCCACCCCGCCCACTCCCACAGCATGGCTAGCAATCCCATGTAGATTTCCCGTTCTTCCTCCAGAGTTGTGATTCATGACATGGTTGGCTTTCTCCTGTTTCTGAACTCAATTTCAGAGACCTTGTGTCTGATCAGAATGGCAAGCCAATCTTCTCCTTGTTCATTTCCCCTTCATTTCAAGACTTCTTTATATCTTCATCTAAGCATTCCTTCTCCTAGTCTATGTCAGAATGAGAAACCTTTCTTTTTTCTGAATGTAAACCTTTCTATCTGTTTTTCCTGATAAACTCTAGAGAAAAACACAGGATGATAAAAAATTGTTATTTAATGTACATGTATTGTTTTATTACACATTTGCTTCTTATGCATTTGGTAATTATGTAGGTGACATAGTTTGCAAAACTCTTTTAAATGTTTTTTCTAGTCTATATTACTGTCTTTAGTGTACCATCTGTTTGTTACTAAAATGTATTTATCAAAACTGAAGTGAATTTGTTCTGTTTCACTCAGAGAGACTGGTGGTGGTGGCTGAACACTGTGAACGAAGTCTTGAAGACCTTCTTCGAGAAAGGAAGCCTGTGAGGTACTGTAGAATATCAACACAATTACACAGAAAGCAGAAATTGGCAAAGAAAAGGGCAAAAAGACATTTTAACTAGAAACTGCAGTGTTTTCGTTTCTTTTGTTACTTGTTTAATGATAAAATCCAGGTGCCAATTTTCTTCTTAGGCAATCTAATTCACAGGCCTCCTAGACATGCAACAACGACACTGTCCAGTGTTCACCCTTGTGAGGCAGGCGATCTTAAAGGCACTTGACATAAAAATTCCTAAAGAGGATATGTATGGAAATGTGTCATCTTTCTAGTACTAAGCATTTCACGAACTGATTTTAAAAAGTATTTTCCTAAGAAGAGCACAAGGTATCTCCTCACAGGATTCGTGTATTCCTAGGGATGCAGAGAACTGTGTGAGGTAAATGCCACTGAAGCATAGAGAGAGAGTAATCACAGGTTGGGTGGAATCTAGTGATCTAGTTTAAATTCAGTTATTTCAGTGATTCAGTAAATTTACTTTCTATCTCAGTAGAGCAGATGGGCAAAACTTTTACAAATATATTATTAAGTATATTTCACAGATTTTTCTGAAATTATCTTAAAATCATCAAAAATATGTATTAAGTAAAGAAAATTATATTCAGTCAAAAAATGCTTGCCATGATTCTATAATTATCTGTTCCATTTTAAAGAAATATTTTAATATTTGTTGGCTCATATTTTTCTATCGTAGATATATTTTAAATGAAAATAAATAATTTTTCAAGAGACAAAAATGTGTATCTTACTGAATAGTAGTAATTTGATGAAGCAAAACAAATAAATTAAGTAAAAGTACATTCCTTTCTACTTTAATTGCTTTGGTTTTAGTTGTCTGTAGAATGAAACATGGAGGTAACAAGTGTCCATGCTTTCTTGCTTCCTTAGCAAAGTCAAATCTCACCTTAGGTAATAAAAGTGACTTTTCTCTGTATTTAGAAATAGCTTAACCTTATTAGGTGAATATGTCTTTAATAATTATAACTTTTGCATGTCACAAGTCTTGTATTTTTTTAAACATATTACTCTTTGTTCACCCTTTTAAATTTCTACTTTAATTGACCTGGCTAAAACCAGTACTCTGGGAAAACTAGTTGACTTTAAAATTAAAATTGTAGCTGCAACTTTAGGAAAAAACACTTTATATTAATTCAACCTGAGTTTAATTTGTATAAAAATTGAAAGCCAGTGATAGCCAATTCTTTCTCTAGGACTTTTAACTACGTCTGGCTTATTCGTATAAAGATTTACAATGCACTGTGTATGACGAAAAGGCCATATACAGCTAGGCGGGCTTGGACAACTTAACCATACTCCTTTTCTATAAAACAAGTTTTACTTTATCTAAGGACCATTCTGAGGAATATTCTCAATTAGTACTTTATATGTATCTGATAATAATTTATTGATCAATTGTCCTGTAAGTATATATGTTTATGTTTTTCTTTATCAGTATATTAATCCTTCCATTGGTAAGTTGACACATTCTAAAGGTTTAAACGTTAGGTTTCTTGACAGAAAAACCCATGACAAATTTAGAGTGCCAAGTTTCAGTGCTACAATTTGAAAGGCTAAGTTATTATAGGAATGTCTACTTTATGATCCAGCAACCTCATTCTGATATACTGGACCCTTTTCAGTTTTGTGCCCCAGTTCACCTTACGTGTACCTCATGCTAGTCCAGCCCTGCCTTGGTATTTAACCAAAGAAAGGAAAAATCCACTGCCATCTGAAGTCTTTGCTCACAAATGTTTTCAGAGACATTATTCACAGCAGCCCCACACTGGGGAGAGCTCAAATGCCCAGCACGGGAAGAGTGTGTAACTCAGCCTGGGAATGTTAGCTATAAAAAGCAGTGCACTATTCACACAGCACTACGGATGGACCTGGGCTGAGCAAAGTAACTGGACCCAGAAGATTCGTTTCCTCTGTTTATGTGAAGGTCTAGAACAGTGAAAACTCCTCTACAGTGAGAGATATAAAAATAGTGCTTGACTCTGATTGGAATCAGGGTGGGTAATGGAGGAAGGTCCTTAAAATACCCTTTAAGGAACTCTCTGGAGTCATGGGAATTTTCTACATCTTGATCAAGGTATTATTTTCACGGCACATGCTCTTGAAAAACTTGTCAAAACATGCTGAAACGTACATTTAAGATACATGCATCTTATCTGTGTCAGTTATACCTCGATTTGAAAAAAATGTCTGTTGAATTACATACTTGGCTTGACTTGGGAATCTCTCCTATAGCAATATTACATTGCATGTTAGTGAAGATGCTTGATTCATTGGTGTCCTTGTTTCTATAAGAGATAGTATGAATTAGTTACGGCTGCTAACCCAATTACCTCAATACTTGGCAACTTGAAACAACAATAAGCATTTATTTTGTCATCAGTTTCTCTGGGTTAGGAATTCAGGAAGGGCATAGCTGGGTGGGTCTAGCCCAGGATCTCATGAACTGGTGCGCACTGTATCAGCCATTGTTTGAAAACGTGACTGGGAATGACCTGTTCCTGAGACAGCACTCTCATTTGGTTCCAACTGCAGGCAGGAGGCTTCATTTCCTCCCTGCCTTGAGACCCTCCCACCGGCTCTTGTCTGTCCTCGCAGTCTCACTGGCTTCTCTTAGGGAGTAAAGAAAACAAGATGGAAGCTGAAATGCCTTCATGACCTAGCCTCGGGAGCACACTGCCACTTCTGCAACACGCTCCTGCCTGCGGAGGTCAGCCATGAGTCTATGCGGTGCAAGAGCTTGGGTCACTGGACGCCATCTTGGAGGCAGGCTGTCACAGCGTTTTAGAGATCGTGCACATCCTTTAAAACGCAAAACGAGTGAGATACTAAACCAACATTTAGTATCTAGAACTAACTGGAAAATAACTCAAATTCTTAAAGTTATTCAGTATTCACTGGGATACATGGAACAGAACGAAGCGTCTACGCTGTGAAGAGAAGGTAGAATGTTAAGGGAATATCCTCAAGTGCCAGAGGTGGAATGAGGTGTTCACAGACATAGCTATGCTATCGGCTAATTGCTCTACACCCTGAAAGTGGATGTGTCCCTGGCCTTGTGCTCACGGCCACTGCAAAGGCCTCTGTACCCACATTAGAGTAGTTCTCTGGCCAGCTGGACGGTCGTGCTGGTAAAATGTTCCTTCTGATCTCCACATTGCCCTCTCTGCTCATTTATGTCCTCTGTTTCTTACTGAGATAACTGAAGCAGAAGACAGAAGCTGGTGACTCAGAAGACCATTTTCTGGGGTTTTCTGTGTTTTGTTTTTCTTCTTTCAATTTTACCACATATGGATATACTCAATATTGCTTTGCCAATAAAATCAGATCCATTTGCTCATAAAACATTTGACATTTCTGTGCTGGTCATCCTTCCAGCGATGATAAATCCTGGGAACATAGTAGTTTTCAGGGTGTGAAGGTGTGGAGGAACCTCCTTTCATCTACGCCTTTGTGTTGTCTTCATGACAATAAAACATTATATACAGAAGCAGTTTTTTGATTAGAGACCTGCACAAAAATAGGACTAAATGCTAATAATATCACATTGTCTTTCACGTGATTTGTATTTTCTTACAGTTTTTTCATTTATTTAAAATAGAAATTTTAGTACTTTTATGAAATGTTTGTGATCTTTTCAGGTGAGACGTTGAAACATTTATAGAAATAAAGTACTGTTTTTTAATCATTCTGGTAATAGATTCAAATTCAATATTTTCCTCGTACATTTTGGGAAATAACATTGAATACTGACTGTCTTTGAGTAAAAGGATTCAGTCAGGTTTGTTCCAAGTTGTTATCTGATCCATCCATCTAAATTAGCTTTGTTGAAAACTATTTGACTTTCCACATATTTGGATCACATTAGTCTCCAGAAACAGAGCAGTTTCATGTGCAGAATTGATGTGCTGCAATTTTAATTAATTCTGTAACCTGTTTATGGAAAGTGAGAAGACGTTCTTATGACTTATAAATCAGTTCTTTCCCCGACTGCCAAAAGTAAGCACTCTGCACCTGTAAGAAAGGCTGATGCAAAGTAAACAGGAAATCTGTTTAGATGGGCTGCCATTTGAGACCCATGGTTGTTCCTTGTCCATCTGTCTCTAGCTGTTGCAATACTCTAAGCTGCCAGTTTTCTGGTAGTTATTTGCAATGACTGTCTAAACTCAAGCATCATTCAAGGCATATATCTTAGTGGATTTGAGTTTTGAAAAAGATGTAAAACTTTTTAGGCTTGTTGGGCTGGGGAGTAGTAGAATGACAACTGTAAACTGAGAGAATATGCCTTTTACTATTTACTCACTTTTTCATGACAAATTTATTATTGAATAAGCAAAATTGTATGGAAACATTATAGTTGTAATTTACATTATAAATGTAACTCAAAATTATCTTGAGGTTTCAGATCCCATGAGGAAATCAAGTACTTTTTCTCATTACAGTTTTAATGACTATAAAACCCTTTCTAGAATTCATGTTCTCCAAGCAGAAAATGGTGATTTTGTGATTTGTCCTAGAGGTATTATCAAGGCAGTCTTTCATAAGATAATGTTATTTATATTGATACTAGATTTGAAAGAGAAAACCCCCCTTCATTTTCCTCAGAACCTATCCAAGCTTGAATATAAGGATTAACTTTTGGAGAATGCTACTCTCTTTTCAGTGACTTTTATATATTTCTTGTGCCAGATTTCCTTCTTGCCAACATTTCTCTCCAGTTTCAGTTAAATGATCAAAATTATTTGTTGGAAACATTGAGACTTGGAATTCAATTAAACTCCTACAACCATTTGGTTTCAAGGAAAAAAAAGCACACCATTTGGAAGATCTGTTTGAAGTCATCTCATATGTGGTGCCTGTGAATCTGCTTAATTGCTAGCCTGAAGCCAGATTCAAGATACTGAAAATTGGAGGACTTCAAATCTCAACTCCTCTCTGAAATATTTCCAAAGAATGTTAAAAAGGAGATACACCTTCATCACTCCTGTGGAAGCAAGCATGAGGAAATGGTTTGCCTTTTAAGCCTAGTGCTCTTTAGAAAGTATTTCCCTTTTGTGTTAGTGTTATTCACAGCATGTACTTTTTCTTAAACTATAAAAGTGCCAGCAAGTGTAGCTCAGAGACAGATATTCAGCAGAGTCTTGGCACTTGCAGTAGAGTTTCTGCATTGTCCTTAAGTTTGCAAGTGAAGGCGGGGTGAGTAGTACAGGCATGTTTCTTTAATAAAATGTAGTTTGTCATATGTTTTTAGGTTATGGTTTTGAAAATTTACCAGAGAACCATCAGCTTGCAGAGGTTATACATGGAGACTTTGATGGGAACCAGGCTGTGTCTGCAGCTGTTCCTGGGCTTGATGGAAAACATGATCTGACTTACTCGGATGAGTAAGTTTTATTTGCCCCTATTAAAAGATTGCCTACTCACTGGATTAGATACTCCAAAAAACTTTGGACACATTCTAGAATGCAATCCAGAGTTGCTTGATGAGCCACAGGACATAGTCATCAGAAATCGATAGTAGATAATCTTTTTAGAACATAATCTGATGGTGGAAGTTGAGACTGTCATACAATTTTTGCCTGCAAAGACCACATTTTCAAAAGAACTCGAAACTATCACAGTGTAGTCAAGTAAATTAGAGACTATATCACTGATGTATATTTTTCTCCCTATTTCATTTGTTTCATTTAAAAGTGGAAAAAAATACCAAGGTTACAAAAGGTGCTCTTTACTCAGAATTGGGATCTTGAAGTTGTGTTTTTTTTGCTCCTCTCTGGTACCCGATATATATCTTGTTTGTTTTCGTGTAGCATTGATGCAGCCTTGCTGCTATTTCTCACATTTCTGTTCTTCTCTACATAGTTTAGTTCAGGCCTTCACTAACAGCTTGACTGTTGGATTGCAACATTCTCCTGACTGGTCTTCCTGCCTTTAGTCTCTCCACACGCAGTCACTCCTGTTCTTTGCTGCTAGATTAATGTTTTTTCAAGAGCAGTCCATTCCCTGCTCAAAATCATATAGCATTCCCCATTTGTGTGTGTGAAGAAAATGCATTTAAGAAGCATAAGCCCTCACTTCATTCTGACTCTCCAAATTATTTCCAAATCATGTCCAAATTGTGCAAGTAGTTCCATTGTTACCAGTGTCTTGTTGAGGAGAATGAATGCAGAGAGCTGAAAAGCACCATAGAGGCTGAGCCCTCTGCCGTATGTTTGCCTAACAGCACTCCTCCCCCATCTCCTCCATACCCTCCCACTGAACTAAAGCAGAAACTATATTTTCTCCTCCAGATACCTGTATTACATTCTGTCTCCCTACTTGTGTAAAATAGAACTTCTACGTTACCACTGTTTGCCCACAATTACAGAGTTAAGGAAGGTACAGTTTAACTTCCCTAACTAATCAGACATTTTTTGACATGCATACTGTAATTTTTCATTTTTCTTTCTCATAATGTTACTAGGATAAGACTTTCCATATAGTTGACATGTTGATAAATGAATTATTATGAACTAATTATGTTTTTAGTTTAGTCATGCACTTTGGATTCTGTTTCCCTATTGTTTTCCTTTTAATCATGTGCCAAAATTTTATTACCAAAACAAATGAGGTTTTTTTTTTTTAATTTATTTATTTATGCATACAAGCTGGGGTACAGGCCAGAGGCGTGGGGTGGTTAGAGGGTTCACCAGACACCGAGTGGGGAGCAGAACAGGCAGATCAGAAATACACTGCTGAGGGGAGCAGCGGGCGAGGCAGGAGAGGTCTGCCGCACCATGTGGGATTCTCCGCCACTGGGCGTCGAACTCGACAGCTCCACAGCGCAGCGCTCAACCGCCGCGCCCCCAGGGAGGCCCACAAATGAGTTTTGATGAAAGTATGAGGTACACGTTATCTTAGTAATTCATTTTGATTTTTTTTTTAAACTGGAATCAAAACTTCCCTTCTCTTGACTTTGGGGAGAAATCTACTTCTAAGCTCTTTCAAGTTGTTAGTAGAATTCAGTTCCTTGCATTTGTAGAACTGAGTTCCCATTTCCTTCCTCAGTTCCTTAAGGCCTTCTGCATTCCTTGTCACTTGTCCCTCCCTGTGCCAAAGCCAGCACTGGAGGCTCTCCCTCTGATCACATCCTGTGCATGCCTGGAATCTCTTATCTCTGCTGTCTCTAGCCTCTAGATCTAGATTTCAGGGTGTCATGTAACAGCACAGGTCCATAGGACAGCCCCCCTATTTTTGCAATCTCTTGTCCCATGTAACGTACATGTGATTCAGGGACTAAAATCCATCACATTCCTGGTCTGGACTGTAAGGCAAGGCATGCGCATTAGGGAGCCTGGATCTTGGCAGCCATCTTGGAATACTGTTTGACTAGTGAAGATTTAGAATCGGGACTCTTATGTGAAATTTCTGAATTTCTAAGCATTTTCAAGCCTTTAAAACACCATGATCCAGACAAAACAAAGCAACAAGCTGAATTTGATCAATGGGCAGTCAATCTGATCTAAAAAGCTAAGAGTTATTAGTGGAGGAAGGTAATAGTCTATGCTATATGTTACTTGAATGGATAGCATCATTGTGAAAAGGAATGAAAAATAGTAACTTTTAAAAACCATTCACTGGTGCAGCGGGTTAAGTGTCAGCACTGTGAAGCTATCCACAGCCACTGCAGCACAAGTTCAATCCCCAGCCAGGGAGCTTCCCGCATGGCCCAGCAGACCTGCCAAACAGTATTCCTCTTGCCTCGCTCATTGCTCCCCTCAGCAGTGTATTTCAGCTGATCTGCCTGTTCTATTCCCGACTCTGTCTCTGGTGAATCCTCTCACCACCCCACACCTCTGGCCTACACCCCAGTTCTTATATGCATAAATAAATAAATCTTTAAAAGAAATAAATAAAAAAAACATTCACTTATTTTAACACCTTGGAAAGAAAAGGTGAAATTCTGCATTTTGTCATTCTACTAGTGAGGTGAGAAATGATACACTTTTGAAAGACTAATTTTAAAAAATACAATGTTCCAAGAATGATGGAGTCATCTTTGTTGGAACTTATTTTCAATTATGAAAACTTTCTACTAAAAAAAAAAAATCATCTGTGTGTAGCCTCAATGGGCAGCTGTCACAGAGTTTTACTCATTTACTCGCTTTTTATTTTTGCATCTTATGAAACAAAACAATTCCCTCAGTCCATGAAAACACTTGAGCAGGCTAAGGTGGGTGGAAGATCTGTCTTTAGGAGTTGCAGTGATTTCAAAGGGACACAGAATTTAATTTTGTGTGATTGTCTATGCCTGTAAAAGACAAACAAGGGACGGAATATTAATGATATTCATCAGCACACTTTCCTATTGGGAAATATTTGAAAAGCAGAAACTACTAGTTGATAAATTACAAGATTCAACTGTAAAAGAATAAAAGGATGATGATGAAATAAGCACTAGGAGCCAGGCTACAAGAGATTCAGAGAAGTCTTTTCTTTCATTTTTTTTTCTTAGCAATACATTTTTTTTTTTAAGTGAATAGATAGGGACAAAAGCTTGCATCCTTAATTTATCATAGGTTCCCACGAGTCCATATTTTGCCAATTCACACAGAATATAGGAATCTTGAAACAATGTACTTCTGTTACCTTTGTCCCATCCCCTGGGTATTGTTGTCATAGCTCTTATAATTTATATTTACTTTCACATACATTGTAAATCTCACCATATGTTGTTATTGCTTTGTGCTTTAGACAATTCTTTAAAGACTTTGAGAGTTGAGAAGAAGAAAATTCTGCTGCATTTAACCGTGTACTTACCATTTCCTGAGGCCTTTAATCCTTTATTTTGATCCCAGTTTCCATCTGGTATCATTTTCCTTCACCTGAAAAGCTTCCTTTAAAATTTCTTTTAGTGCAAGTCTCATGCCGATAGATTGTTACTGATTTTGGTCATCGGAAATGTCTTTTTATCGTCTTATTTTTTTTTAAGGCTAGCATTTTATCATAAAAAAATTTAAGCATCCCAAAGTTGAAAGAACTGTACATTATACTTGTATTCTACAATTAGCATTTTGCTGAGTTTGCTTCATCACATAACTGGCCCTCCCTTTGTCTGCTCCTTTACCCATCTTATTATCTTGACGAATGGCAAAGTAAGTTGAAGATGTGAGTGCCCTGCGTCACTAAATGTTTCAGCATGTACATGTTACTGGAGTTCAGAAAGCAGCTATGTTTTCTTTTTAGGTGATACTTACCTTCATTGGAGTACAGAAACGTGTGCATTGTTTGATGAATTTTAGCAGATTTGTATACCTGTGGAAACCCAATGCTCATCAAGACTAGGTCACTGTTGTCATCCTAGAAATTTCCCTCGCTCCCCTTCCCATAAATCTGTGCATCTCACACACACCCCAGGTCCCAGAAGCAACAGCTTTTCTGATTTTTCACCTGAGACTGGGTTTGCTTATCCAGGCCTTTATTTGTAGGATTTAGTTAGTAGCTACTCCCTTGTGTAGGCTTCCTTCCTCATATTTCCGAGTCTTCTGTGTGGTTTCATGTATTATGGCTGTTTCCTTTTTATTGCTGAGGTGTTTTCCATTTTTGGAATAGGCCACAGTTTGCTTAGCAATTTCTGTTTATGAACCCCTAAAAGGATTCCAGAATTTTGGCTATTAAACTTAAAATTGCTATTAATGGGCTTATCTTTTTTTGTGGGTACATCTTTTTCTGTCCCTGGATAAATAATTAGGAGTAGAATTGATGGCCTATAGGGCAATATGTGTTTAATATTGTTAGAAATCACCAGGTGTTTTCCCAAAGTACTGTACCTTATACTTGTCTACTAGCAGGGTGTGAGTGTTCTAGTTCCTCTACATCTTTCCCAGCGGTTAGCATTTTTATTCTTTTACCTTTAGATATTATAGCTAGCGTAAGGTGATATCTCCTTATAGATTTAACCTGAATTTCCTTGATGAATTAAAGTGAGTTGTTTTCATGTCTTCTTCCTTTTGACTTATTTTACTCAGCATAAACTCCTCCAGTTCCATCCATGTTGTTGCAGTTGACTGGTTTTCCACATTTTTTGTAGCTGAGTGGTATTCCTTTGTGTGTATTAATGATTCATCTTTCTTCACGCCTCTGACATTGGCATGCAGGTTGTCTCTGAGCCTTGGCTGTTGTAAGCAGTGCTGAGGAGAACACGGGTACAGACAGCCCTTCAAATTAGTGCTTTTATCTTCTTCAAGAGATGCTTGGGGTGAAATTGCTAGATCATATGGTAGATCTATTTTTAATTGAAGAAACCTCCATACTATTTTCTGTATGGACTGGACTACTCTACATTCCCGCCAACAGTATACAAGCAAACTGTCACTAAAACAAAAGTAGGAGATTCTGAGGAATCTATGAAAGAACATTTTGAATTCATAAGTGAGTTTAGTAAGGTCACAGGCTAGTATTAAAATATCAGCAGTAAGATGTTGGAATATATTACTCACTTAGCAGTAAATCACAGCCTGGTTAGCACCTCTTTATCTTACATGTATTTGATTAAATCTCCCTCTTTGAAGATGCACAGTTAACACAGAGAGCAGAGTCACCAGCTTGCAGGCCCTAGAACTTGCATGTGAAACTGTTTTAGGTAGACAGGTGCTAGAAATCACCAGGTAGGGTTTGTGCTACAGACAAGTGACGTGAGAGTTTCTGTCCAGCGGCCATCTCGGGTAAGATAGTCGGGAAACCGGAGAGCCCACATTAACAAGGATGACATTGCATCCCTGCGTGGTAGCTGGAGCAGACACTCTGTCTGGGTGGAAGGCAATCCTGTCGCTTCGTGGACTGGGCTGCAGCCACAAGTGCCAGCAGGCCCCGGACATTTCTCGGAGAATGAGACTGAGTCTGATCAGATGCTTGAAGAAGTACTTGATTTGAACCCCAGTGAATGGCAACATAAAACAGAAGAGAAATTATCTTTGGAAACAGTTGAGAGTGGAAGTTATTAGCCACATGTATCCCCCATAAAATGATAAAATTTGAGCTAGTCTGCACAGTGAACTTGTCAAAATACCCAAACAATTTCCCAGATCCCTAAATTAGTTAACTTGTTAAAAGACAGTCTTTAAAATGATTCATCTGCATGTCACTCTGCTCTCCAAAACAACTTCAGTGTTGGCATAATTAAAGATCGGACATTCTTTCAAACAATAATTGTTCAAATTTCTTGAAACTCTTTATGGATGGAGGGTCATATCAACTATATACAAAAGACTTCTCTGTACATCTTGTTCACTGAAAAGCCATTCAAGTAAACCTCTCCTTGTCTATCCCTCAGATCCAATTTTTGCACTGATAGAGAGGGTTGTAGTTGCATTTTCTTAACCTTCTATTTTATAATAGCCCCTTTAAAGGTTTTTTGAGTAATGTTAAAAAGCCTTGAGCCAGTATTTGTCTTTTAAATATCTGGCATATAAGTGATCATCATCTAAGGTGTCAAAGCAAATGACATGGCAAAAATTCTACCAAGAGATTTATTAACAGAGACTGACTGACTGTGATAGAAACTAAGTGAGACACCAGTCAGTAATAGGATACTTACAACTTTTCCTTTGTTCTGGTTAAATGTTAACATTGCAAAACTATGTCTATGATTAATTGACAACATTGTTTAAGGGCTCTCTTTTCTAAACATTCTTCCTATATATTTTTTTTAAAGATTTATTTATTTATACATAGAAGCTGGGGTACAGACCAGAGGCGTGGGGTGGCGAGAAGGTTCACCAGAGACAGAGCAGGGAGCAGAACAGGCAGATCAGAAATACACTGCTGAGGGGAGCAGCGGGCGAGGCAGGAGAGGTCTGCCACGACATGTGCAGTTCTCCTGGGCTGGGCGTCGAACTCGCATCACGCACTGTCGACAACTCCACAGTGCAGCGCCCAACCGCTGCGCCACCAGGGAGGCCCTCTTCCTATATTTTTTAATGGGATGTACTACACATTTGGTATATATGAGGGAATCATAGATAAAGAGTTAAAAATAAAAGATGTAGGCAACAATTTTAAGAGCTTTGGGACTTTCCTTAACTGGGGCACTTTTTATTATTTTAATTTTTTTAATATATATATATTTTTAAGATTTATTTATGCATCCAAGAGCTGGGATGCAGGCCAGAGGTGTGAGGGGTGAGAGAGTTCACCAGAGAGAGAGTGGGGAGCAGAATAAGCAGATCGACCGAAATACACTACTGAAGGGAGCAGCGGGCAAGGCAGGAGAGGTCTGCTGTGCCATGTGGGAATCTCCCCCGCCAGGCATCGAACTTGTGCCCCAGCTGCCAACAGCTCCACGGTGCTGCGCTCAACCCATTGTACCACCAGCGAGGCTCTGGGGCACTTTTAAACTGAATTTATTTAACCATGTCATCATAAAGAGAAGGAATAGAAAAAAAGCTGGGGTGCAGTATTGCTAAGCACGTGCTATGTTCCAGTGACTTCGCTCAGTGTTTTCATAGGTATTGCCGAGCTTCTTGTCCTGGCTAATGAGCAGTGACAGGTTTGCAGACCATCAGCTGTCCTCTCATGTCAGGAGCCATGAGCTCCTGTGGCATAACCAGTGCCTGGGCCTCACAGGCCCCTCTCCCATGACCGCTCTCTGAGCAGCAGTGCTCCCGAGCCTGCCTTTGTGAGTGTGCCACTGAGAAGTGCTCATCTCTGAGGGCTGAGCTGTTGTCCACCACCGGATTCAATGAGACCTGTGGATATCGGACTATCTTACTGGCTTTGTATGGGAGTTTCTTTGTTTTATCCTAAGTTTTATCCTAAATCATTCAGAACCTCAAAGAGGACAGACTACCCCTTGATAGCTGAATCGAGAACTGAAACCCCGAGGAGGGTAAGAATGAAGAGGGGAGGAAGCACGATGGGCGACGGTAGTGAGCTATGGGTGAGATGGTGGTGGGTGTACTTCTGTGCTACTACCTCATGTGGGTACCCAAATACTTGGCAGCCACTGCAGCACAAGTTCGATCCCCGGCCAGGGAGCTTCCCACAGGGTGCAGCAGACCTTTCCTGTCTCCCCACTGCTCCCCGCAGCAGTGTATTTCAGTAGATCTACCTGTTCTGCTCCCCACTCTGTCTCTAGTGAATCCTCTCACCCCCTCCCACACCTCTGGCCTTCACCCCAGTTCTTGTGTGCATAAATAAGTAAATCTTAAAAATAAATAATAGGGCCTCCCCGGTGACGCAGCAGTTGAGTGCTGCGCTGTGGAGCTGTTGGCCGCCGGCGATGCTGGTTCGACGCCCAGCCGGGGAGAATCCCACATGGCGCAGCAGACCTCTCCTGCCTCGCCCTCTGCTCCCCACTCTGTCTCTGGTGAACCCTCTCGCCGCCCCGTGCCTCTGGCCTGTACCCCAGCTTGTATACATAAATAAATAAAAATTCTAAAAAAATAATAATAAATAAATTAATTAAAAAAAGGGGAAGGACTAAACAAAAACAATGGGGATGGTAACAGAAACATAATCGCCAATACTTTGTGTAATGATTTTGTGCTAAACATTGTCTTAAGCTCCCTATTATGATTATCTTCCTTCCTTCCTGTGGGAGCTCTGTGACGTGGCTTACTACTGTTACTTACACTGGATGTGTGAGGAAATATAGGCTTCTATGAGGGATCTCAAATTCATTTTTCCCTAGTCATACAACTAATAAGTTCTGAGCGCTCCAGGTTCTCCCTCAGTCATGGCAAGATGATGGTGCTCTGCCTCTTACAGGAAGGAGCAGGCCGTTTGTAGTGGTTGCTGTGTAAGTCCTGAGATCCTCAAGCAGTTGCCATGGCCAGGGGAACATGATTGGCCAAGGCCTGAGCCATGTTTCCCCTCCTGAGCAGAACCTAAATATAGACTGGGGCGGAGAGGGGAGATTGGAGCCCAAAACGGAAATTTTAAGTTATCGCTCCCAGAAGGGGGCACCGGCACCAGAAGGACAACTGTACTTGTCTATTGTGTTTCGAAGCTATGGCAGCTGAGGCCAAGCGTGGTACTTTGCCCCTACCTGCCCATGAGATGCCCATGCTGCCAGCACCAGGGGCAGTGCAGGTTGGCGATGAGAGACCTAATACATGCATATGAGAAGGTTATGCAGATTATTTTGGTACACAGAATATATCACAACCAGGAGAATCCAGAAAAGTTTCACTAAGGAAATGATGCTGGTGAAGAATCATAAAGGATAGATAAGGATCAGCCAAGTAGACCAGGTAGAAGGGCAGGCAAAATAGCATGTGTAAACAAGTATCGCTATGCAAGCATATGAGTAAAGCAGAGGGTCCTTGGGTAGAAGATGATAGAGTTACAAACAGTAAAACCCCCACCAGAAAGCACTGAGAGTTCTCTGTTTTCCCTTACCTTAGGTAGAGCAGTTTGGAGGTAGCATGGACCACTCTTGTTTAAGATGATTAGTCATCTTACAGGCTGCTAATTCAGACGGCCTGAAGAATGACTGATACCCTACCCGGTGTTCCTCCCAGGGCCCCAGAAGAGAGGCTGTGATTCTCTCTGCCCCAGTCATCTGAATCAGTGAGGGACCTGCTGCCTTCTACAGGCGTCTAGTCAGTGCTCCTGACCCCAGCAGGCACCTGGTTCCCGGCTCTCCTTCAGCGCTTCGTGTGCTGGTGAGCCGTGAGCTGGCCATTTTGTCCGTTGTCCACCTTGGCTGTCTAGGCAATAGTCCATGAAAAAGCAACAGTGCTTGTTTGTTCTCTATAGCATTTACCTCTGTCAAATGCATATTAATTGCTTCGAAGTATTATGATAATGACTGAACGTTCCCAGATCTGTCATATCTTAGACAAAAACCAGATCCTAATCTCCAAACTTTAATCTGCCTGCCTATTTAAGCCCACAGATTTTCATTTGTTCTTCCCTGCTGATAGTTTTAAGGTGTGAGATATTGAAAAAATAGGAATCTCGATGTTTTTTATTTCCTTGAGAAATTTTATCTCAAATTTGTCCACAGCTTTCCTGACAAAATACCATGCTGTGTTCAGCTATTAAAAGTCTGTAGGGGAAAATGTCCTTCCACACAGGAATGGACCAAAAAATTATAGTAAATCCACTCTGTGAAATACTACTCAACAATAAAAGAAATGAGAGATAGACAGGCAACACCTGGAAGAATCCTCAAACATCAGGCTGGGCAAAGAAGCTAGACCCAGTAGTGCTGTCACTCTGGTCATCTGAAATTCTTTAAAAAGACTCACTCAGCCTGTCAGGATGGAAAGCAGCTGAGTGGTTGCTTAGAGCAGGGGTAGGAGATGGGTCTGACTGACAAAGGGAACAAGATTATTTCTGCTCGATGGTAATGTTCTGTTTCTTGATTGTGACAATGGGGAGACTGATGTGTGCATTTGTCCAAAGTCCTCACATGGAAATAATTGGAAAACCCAGTTGACAATATTTGTTAATTTATAGAATATATGCATTTCTTTCCATACCTATCTCTCTCTGGATCTTACTGACAGATCTATAGATAAAATGTATGTATGTATACTGGTAGATGGTACAACAAAACAGTACTCCATATTATAAAGATCCTGCGATGTTTTGTTTGTTTGTTTGTTTGTTTTTGGCAGGGAACTTTGACTTTTTGTCTGGTAGCTTTGCTGATGGTCAGGATTCTGTGCAAGACTGATAGCTCATTCATCTCCACTTAACCTCTGTTTGGTGTTACATTTCCCACTTTATAAATTTGCAAACTGAGGCAGGGTGAAGTTGGAACACTCCCCAAGCGAAGCAAATCAGTGCGGGTGTCTCCAGGCTCTCTGTCTGAACCTCAAACCACCACTAGACTATGTTTTCCATATGTATTTTGATCTTATCAAATTTATTTTCTGCTGAGAAGGAAAGTTATCTCGTTTTCAAGTTGGAAAGTTAATTTCCCAATGTGTTGCATCCCACTGAGAATTAGTCACATTCCAGACTCACAACTTTTCAACTTTGGTTGTTTGGAGTAAGAATTGAGTTATAAAATATGCCCCATTCTTACACCTTAGGGACAGATGGGCTTTTTTCCCCTCAGAGCCGTTATAAAGCACTCTTTATGTAATCAGTTAATGAATTCTTAAATTTAGCTTGGGTGGATGTCTTCCTAGGCACCCAGTAGTGAAATGAGTTATTTCCTCTTACAATTCCATAAGCTTTAATATTTTTTTCTTTAGAAAAAAATTTCTATTAAATATTACGATTTTTTAACAGAGCTTCAACATTTAGTAAGTGATAAGTGGCAAAGTAAGAGTTTCAAAGCTATTAGCTCATCACTAAAAATACCCCTTTCCAAATTCTGGAATTATAAATCAGTGAATCATTAAAAGTTATATACGAGTTGAGCTCTTGCTCTTTTTTTTTGTCGAAATCCTGGAAGAGTTTAGGTTAAAGACAACACAGGATTATACAGTTGTATTAGCTGAGCATTAATCATTAGCATTTTATTTTTCCTCTCCATTTCATAAATCACACAGTAGCTAACTCTGTTTCATCTGTGTTTCCTCTCCCATCACATTTTACCATGACTGATACCAAATAAGGAAAGTTTTAGACCAAAAGGAAAATTTCTGTGGAGTGATCTGGTTTTATAAGGTGAAGGAACATCTTGAACTCATCGAGTCCAGCAGTGTGTTTCCTCCCTTGGTTCGCTGACAGTGTGGGTATTTTGGCTCATGGAGTGGCCCTCAGACTGATCATGGATCCTGGCTCTGCGGAAATAGCAGGTGTGGTTTCAGTTACCACCTAGGTATGAATGGCTTCCAAATCTCTGCAGCAGTGACCTCTCATTCTCTCGCTTGGCCTCTATTTCTTACAATCTGAATAACATCTCTTCTTGGAAACACTGTAAAAAAAAAAAAGAGCTGACGGTTTGAGGCCTGGAGGAATTTCTTCCACCTGTGAAACCATCACCACCATTACGGTAATAGACATCTCTGTCACCTCTAAAGTTTTCCTTCTGTCCTTTTAATTTGTGTGTGTTAAGACCCCTTAACATAAGCTCCACTCTCTTAAGTTTTTAAGTACACAGTACAGTACTTTTAGCTAAAGGCGCACTGTGTAGCTTATCTCTCAAGATTACTCATTTTGCATAACTAAAACTTTATATCAGTTGAATTCCCATTGTTTTTTCTCCCCAGCCCTTGTAACCACCATTCTGTTCTCTGCTTTTATGAGACTGACTATTTTAAATAACTCATATAAGTGAAATCATGCACTATTTGGCAACATCTGGCCTTCTGCATCTGGCTTATCTCACATAGCATAATGTCCTCCACGTTCACACATGTTGTTGCAAATAGCAGGATTTCTTTCTTTTCTAAGGGTAATAATATTCGTGTGTGTGTGTGTGTGTGTGTGTGTGTGTGTGTGTGATATCTCACATTTTCTTTACCCATCAGTTGATGGAACTTTGGGTCGTAAAAGACAAATTTTCACAGCATATTTTAAATATAACCTAATTAGTCCCCCTCATTGACTTTTTCCCATATATTTTTTGT
This sequence comes from Scalopus aquaticus, assembly GCA_004024925.1. Classification (NCBI taxonomy): domain Eukaryota; kingdom Metazoa; phylum Chordata; class Mammalia; order Eulipotyphla; family Talpidae; genus Scalopus; species Scalopus aquaticus. The sequence goes on from PVIJ01008097.1 coordinate 64,223, forward strand.
GTAATATTTTGTATATTTTCCCCAACTATAATTTTGTTTATTATTTATTCTTACCTCCACACATGAGAAAAAGGACACAAGGAAACCTATGGAGGTGATGGATGTGTCTATCGCCATACTTGTGATGGTTTTATGAGTGTCTATGTGTCCAAACTCATCAAATTGGATACATGAAGTATGTGCAGTTTGTGTACATTATACCTCCATAAGTGTTAAAATTAGCACAAGTTCACTAAAGTAGACTTGAACAAATGAAAGTATACTTTTTGTTGATTAAGAAATTCATAAAGATAAGTCTCCCCTAGATAACATACAGATTTAATGTGAACACAATACAAATGCCAAATACAAATACATATTTGTTGGTATTTTTGAGCTAGAAAAGGTGATTGTAATGTCTCTTAACAACTTATTGTAATTCACAGTTATAACCACATTTTAATGAGATTATCTCATTATCCACTATACTGTGGTTCAATTTTCTTTCAGTATATTGAAAAGAGACTAGAAGGGGAGATGTATTTTTCAGCAAATGAGTACTTTTTTTGGACAGCCATTGTGTGAAATTCAGCAGTTTGTTTTCTTGACTTACTGAAGGATCGCATACTCACCTATAAATGAATTTAGCATATTTTACTCATTGCTATTATAATATACTTTTTGAACTGTTATTCAATTAGTGCTGCAAAATTTAATCTTGTTATCTGTACCCTACTGTACCATGACATGATATCATTATGTAAATTTATTGAACACTTCTTACTTGCTACATATCTATTAAATGCATACCTTATAGGCACTGTAATAGCCATAGGGGCCCCAGGCTGAATAAACTAGTACCTTTCTCAAGGGAGGCAAATCTAGATAGAAATGTTAACTGTAAGATTAGTAAGCTCTGAAATTGCGTACTGTCAGGATACAGAAGTGCACTTCTAGCCTGGGAGACCCAAGGGATGAGATGTCAGTAAGGATGCTGGCAATAAAGTATTAAGAAAACAGGAAATACCTAGAATAAACTTCAATTTAAAAAAAATTAAGGAATGATGTCAAAAAGGGCCAGGTTGCTATAGCAAGAGGCTTCAAGGTCTCAAGTGCTTGATGAGATTAAAGAGCAGGTAAATCCTCAGGAATAAGAACAGAAAAGTAGAGGAGACTGCAGCTGAAAAAATGGCGTTTTCCATAAACGGAGGCTAAGCAGTGTCCCCTTTTGATAAACTATCTGTATTTAGGGATGCTGACTGGTGTTAAATGAAAGTCTGTAACTATGAACATGTAAACCCAACCAGTTTTTATAGATGGTAAGCCCTTAGTCTTGGCCTGTTTTCACTGACTATGCTAAACAACAACAGGTTGTTTAAAAGTGATTGAGTCAGAAACATGCAGGATGAATTTCCCTTAAAGTACATCTGGAAAGGGATAAACAAAAAATGCTTGGTAGTATACAATGAATTTGAAATTCATTAAACCATGTTCAAATCCAAATACAACCAGGTTGACTCATGCATAAAAATTATCAGCATTCCTTCTTGGTTGTAGTATATTATATTGGTGGTGGTGGAATTATATTTTCTTTTAGTTTTTAATCTTACTTTCCCAATACTTAAAAAAAATTATAAGTCAGTTTTGGTCTCACCAGTGTAATAAATAAATTTTCATGTTTTCGTTTCCTCTTAAAGGGATAATTTTCATCTACTTACTCAATTGTTGAGTTGCAGTTGTATTGAAATCCTGTTGAATTTGATTGCATTAAAATGACCATTTCATAAATCTATCTTTCTACCTATATTGTAGGCCTCTTGATTGTGGAGATCGAGACTTCCTCTTGGTATCCATGAGACCTAAAATGTGGTACCCAGCAGCTAACAGCCACGGCATTGTGTTTGGGTATAAATGAAAGCTTTGGAAATTACTGACCATATTGTTAGGAAAGATATCCTTTAGTTATATTTATGTTTTTTATAATCACCAAGGAGTCACATACTTATTCAGCTTTTCAGAATGTCAGAGACAGGGATGACAAAGTAAATGCTACCTTTCCAGCCTCGGGGCATAACTGTCGTGACGTTAAATTTCAAAAGGAAGAGAGTATTTTCTGACTTGCACTTTCCTTTATACTTTCCACATTAGGGATAGGTTTCTCTGTTAAGATTTTGGCCTGGGAATTATGTAGGATAAAGTCTTTTTTTTTTTAAAGATTTATTTATTTATACATACAAGCTGGGGTACAGGCCAGAGGCATGGGGCAGCGAGAGGGTTCACCAGAGACAGAGTGGGGAGCAGAACAGGCAGATCAGAAATACACTGCTGAGGGGAGCAGCGGGCAAGGCAGGAGAGGTCTGCCGCACCGTGTGGGATTCTCCCCAGCTGGGCATCGAACTCGCATCGCACACTGCCGACAGCTCCACTGTGCAGCGCCCAACCGCTGCGCCACCAGGGAGGCCCGAGGATAAAGTCTTGATGTCACCTCACAACAACTTGTTTTAAAAATTGTGTGACGCGGGCCTCCCTGGTGGCGCAGCGGTTGAGCGCTGCGCTGTGGAGCTGTGTGCAGCGACTGATGGGGTTTTGACACCTAGCTGGGGAGAATCCCACATGGTACAGCAGATCTCTCCTGCCTCTCCCGCTGCTCCCCTCAGCAGTGTGTTTCTGATCTGCCTGTCCTGCTCCCACTCTGTCTCTGGTGAACCCTCTTGCCGCCCCCTGCCTCTGGCCTGTACCTCAGCTTGTATGTATAAATAAATAAATCTTTAAAAAAAATTTTGTGTGACTCGGGCCTCCCTGGTGGCGCTGTGGTTAGGCGCTATGCGGTGGAGCTGTCGGCAGCTATAGCACGAGCTCGATGCCCGGCTGGGGAGATTCCCACATGGCATGGCAGACCTCTCCTGCCTTGCCCGCTGCTCCCCTCAGCAGTGTATTTCAGTCGATCTGCCTTTTCTGCTCCCCACACCGCTGGCCTGCTCCCAGGCTTGTATGCATAAATAAATAAATCTTTAAAAAAAAATTGTGTGACTCCTTTGCTCTTAATCCTAATTACGTTATAAAGTCCATTTTCAACGGACTATAACATGCTACCCATTAGTGGACATTGATTTTTTTTTACACTGCTGTTATATTATAATGACATATTATAATCACAGCTACTTTAGGGTAATTTTTAAAAGATTTCATGATCTAATATATTGGCAGTATTGAGAATATAGCTTTGAAAACATCTAAGTGTACAAAATTCCACACATACTGTTTTTTTCTTCTCATTACACTAAATTACATTATCCTTTTCTTCTTTATACCGTGCATTTTAAAATAAATTTTAAAAATTAAATCTTAAAAGTGTAAAAGGGCAGAAAAGCAACTCTGATTCACTCTGATTTAAACTGAGAAGTACTGAGTCCATTAATTGTAATTCATGTGTAGTGTCAAACAATAGCTTAGAAAAGGTATGTTTCAACTTTATTTGTTCAAAGTTTTAAATATTACTTCAGAGTATACACTAATCAACTTGATAACAATATGACTGTATTTTTTGACATGAAAGTGTTTTCCAGTTCTATCATAGACTCTGTTAGCAAAAGCACATAAAGAAAATAGAAAATACAATTTTCTTTGTCAGCTGTTTCAGAACTGGCTAATGGAAACATGGCTTTAAACATCTGGCTTTAAATTCATGAGAAAGACTTTGGACTGAAGTAGTGTGCAGCTGAGGTCCTCTAGTGTCACAATTGGATATGGCAACAGCTTTTGAGATTTTGTGTAGTGTGTGTGTGTGTTTGTGTTTGTGTGAGAGAGATAGGGTGGGGTAGGGAGAGAACATGGACAAGAGATTGTTACTTTAAAGTCGATTCAGAGCTCAGAAAACTAGGTTTTTATGTCTTATTTACTAATCAAGCTCAAGAAAAGTTTTTTTTTCCTAAGAGGATTTGCATCTCTCATATGCACATATTAATATAATAGTAGCTGTTTTCAAGTTTGGTTTATTTTTTTAAGATATTTTTGAAAACTTAATTCCAAATTGTTCTTGTTTCACACATTTCCTACATTCCTAATACAGGCTGTTGTGCCATTTTAATATGGGAGCAGCTGTTTGATAAAGGGAAATAATTTGCAGGTCAGTTTAGATAAGTATTCTCTATAAAGAGTAACCTCCATTGTTTCTTGTTTGCAGATTTCATGGAGAATGTCAACTTACTGCTTTATTTTAATACATGCCTGACAGCCACGGATTACCAGATACTTGAGGAAACACTAATTTGAAAGAGAAACAAGGGAGAATACAAATCTTAGCTAGAGAAAATGAAGAAACACACATTTTTGTTTCATGAATTTAAAACATTCTGATAACTATCCTAAGAGAAACTCAAGAGAATACTGTATCCATTACCAAAGAACAGGATCTACTGAAAAGGATCAACTGGAGAACCAAGGAGCAATTGAAGGAATGAAGTAATAGAATAGAGATAGGGCAAAGGCCCCGCCCACAGGAAACAAAATGGAAAGTCAGCATAAATAATAGATCCCCTTTTCATCTGCCACTAAGAATTCCGACTAAAAGGAGATCGTAGCCTTGGATATGGTCGGCCAAGTTTGCCTTCGTCATGTTTCTCTGTTAACGTGAGCCTTGAGCTTGCTGGTACTACTAAGAAATGCAGAAATGCCCACAAGTTGGGTTCAAATTTTATAACTCAAGAAGGATAAAGTAAAAAAAAAAAAATTCCTGAGAGCTTCCAGAGAGAATAACTGTACATCTCCAGCAAAAGTAGAGTCAGACTTCTGTCAGACTTATGGCTATCAATAAAGAACACTGAAGACAGCAGAGCGAGCCTCTCTCAGTTTAAAGGCAAGCATGAGCTAACTTAAAGACGAGCCATGCTTTAGATGTTGTATGCATGCCACTCCTAGGGAAAATGTTTGCATGGATATTTTATAGCTAAATTTAAAACAAATACAAAAAAATAATACATGAGATATAAGTGATGGTCGCTGGTGATAACTTTTATGAATAGTTATAATACTCATTAAACCCCGGTAACAGAGGTTTTTCTCTTGAAGGCTCCAGGCTAAGTGGCTTAGGCTTACATTTCCTCTGCGTGCTGCAGCCTTGCGCCAGCACCTTCACCTCTGCAGAGGGAAAACCCAAGCTCGTGCAGTGGCTGCAAGGCTGACAGGTCTGCTTCCTTGCTGCCCTTCAGCTCACCTCTTGCCACTTCACCCTTCGCTCACTCTCCTGCTTGCCCAGCGGATCTGCTGGGCCCGCTCCCAGGTCAGGGCCTGCTGACTGCCTCTGCAAGAATCACCCCTTCCCCAGAGAGCTGCACCTCCTTTCGATTTCTGCACAAATGTCATCTGACCTTGATCAAACTGTCAGACAGTAGCAACTTCCTACCCACATTCCCTCTTCTTTTCCTGCTTTATATCCTTAGCATTTAATCACTATATCTCTTATAATACTGGGTATTTACTTTTTAATTTGCTGGAGAGAGAGGGAAGGAAGAAGGGAGGAAGGAAAGGAAAAAAAAAAAGAAAGGAAGGGAAGGAAAAAGGAGTGGATTGAAATGGAAAGTTAAGCACAGATCTTGCTACCAAAAACCACACTGTAGTTGTTTTTCAGACACTTGGTATTTTGTATTGAGCAGGACAGGTAGTTTCCATGACTTAGTTCTGCCAGAGCCCAACACACAATGAAAATTAAACTCTTCCTGAAACAACAAATGCTACGAATGCTTTAAAGAAACCATAGGCTCTTTTTTAGAACAACTCTATCACAGTGGGAAAATCCAAAGTACATACCAGTGGATATTTTAGAAAGTGTATAAATTCTATTTTCTCTGAATGGAGAAGGAACGATAAGAATATAAGTTTTTCACTGAATTTTATCATTAAACTTGTTTTCATTCCTTAATACAGGTCGTCTACCTTCTTTTTACTTGATCTGTAGTCATCTGTGACTTTGTGTTTTCTCTGCAGCTGCCCAAAGGTACTGTGTATTGCCTTCGAGGTACTTCAGGGCTTGCAGCACATGAACAATCATGGCATGGTGCACCGGACACTGTCTCCTCACAATATTCTTTTGGACAGAAAGGTAATTGTCAGGTAATGTTTTGAACGTTTGCGTGTTATTTTAGGTTGGGAGCTCTGAATCCAAGCCCACTCAGCTAATCAGAGGGACAGTCGAGCAAGAATGTCTATTAAGAAAATTCACAGTGAAAAGACTGTGGAAGTGGTATACATTCAGTCATTAGGAAAAAAATCTTTAAAATATTTGAATTCATGTTTTTCATGTGCATTTTCTTTTTAACAAGACTGATTTTCTAACTTCTTGTCTTGTTTTTTCTTTTGCTCATTTTGCAAAAGATACACATTGTAAATCTACCCTCACCCCAAATTTGCTTAAGAAAGTTTCTATAATTATTTACATAAATTAGTACAATAGCACAACTGCATTGTATTTTCTCCTCTTTCTTCTTCTTCCCCTTTCCCTCATCTTTATTTTATTCACATTTAATAAGAAGCTTATCAACCCTTGAAGAGAACTTTGTATAGCAAGGTGTTATATATTAAGGTATAATTGTAATTTCATTCTGAGAGACTTGTACAATTTCCATTTGCCTCAGTACTATTTCTCTGATAATTATGGTCACTCTGAAAACAATATCAAAAATTGTTGGAACGCTAGCAGATTCATTGATTTTTTTTGATTTGTGAACTGTTGTCAGGGTTAAATTATAACACTGCAAATGAACTTAAAACTGCCAGAGGAAAATTCTTTGGTGAAAATTACCATGAAATATTCTATGTAAGCATCTAAGACAAAGAGAACATTTTTGCTTTTTTTTTTCTATGCTATGTCAGAAAGTCTGCAAAATGTAAATGATAAAAAGTTTAAAGGGACAGTTATTTTGACATAAATAGTAATTATGTGAGTATTCCTATGTACGTCTGTATATGTATATATAGATATATATACATGCATATACATCTAATGAGTATAAAGCAGAATTCTAATATTGGCAAGTCATTTTTAATAAAATGTGGCAAATTTTTCCATAATGTATCTGACCATATGATGTTTTCCTTATTTATAAAATGTATATCATTTTCTGACAGTAACATTAAATATTTCATAGTATTTTTTTTTCCTTTTTTTATTGTAGGGACATGTTAAATTGGCTAAATTTGGACTTTACCACATGACTGCTCATGGTGATGATGTTGATTTCCCAATTGGGTGAGAAAATTTTTTCCTGTGTTCTGTAGTATATTTTATAATCTTTGATAAGGTATATATGTATTTTGTTCATGATTAGTGATATGCTTTAGACAAAAAACAGCTTTTCCTTATTGAAATTAATGTTTCTTTATTTTCCATATACTTTAAAAAAGATTAGATAATGAGCTTTTCCCAACATCTGAAAGATCCCTAATGTATGCCTTTCACTAAATTGGTAGAAGGCTAACAGATTATAGAACTTTTTCATCTTATAATGCTTATACGTTTATTTCATTTTATTCAAAATTAGATAAACTTAAGGCAATGAGAATGACTACATTCCATTGAATGATAATATGTGTTCCTCAAAAGATTGAGAAAACACACTCATATTTTCTTTTTTTTTTTTAAGATTGATTTATTTACACATACAGCTGGGGTACAGGCCAGAGGTGCGGAGTGGTGAGAGGCTTCACCAGAGACAGAGTGGGGAGCAGAACAGGCAGATCAGAAATACACTGCTGAGGGGAGCAGTGGGCGAGGCAGGAGAGGTCTGCCGCGCCATGTGGGATTCTCCCCGGCCGGGCATCGAACTCGCATCGCTGCTGCCGACAGCTCCACAGCGCAGCGCTTAACCACTGCGTCACCAGGGAGGCCCCACACTCATATTTTCTATTGTTTCTAAATTTAATTCCCAGCTCCCTAAGACATAATTGCATACTAAGAATGAAGGCAAATCATCATAGATCTCAGAGGTAATGGAATAAACTCCATGCCTGGGAGTCTGTGTTTAGGTCTGGAGAGGTTTACCTCAATGCTTCTGAGATCTGGAATTCCAGATTTGTGTTAGCATCCAAGAAACAAATGCAAGCTTATTTTATCCTGTACTCCAATGTATGTTTTGATTGTGTGGTTGGTTTTTAAATATTTTAATAATAGATTTATTTTTTTGAATGTTTAATTTTGACAACATTTTAGGTACATGGAAGTCACAAAATAGTGCCATGGATTCCTGTGTACCCTGCACTTAGATTCCCCAAATACTAGCACTCTACTACATTTGCTCTCTTTTCTCTTACGCACACATGTATCAATATAATATTTTTCTGAATCATTGTTTAGTGCATGTAGTGATCTTCCATCCATAAATACATAATTATGTATTTTGTAAAATAAGGAATATTTCCACAAAACAACTATCAAAACGTAGAAATTAGCACTGATACAGTCCAACTATCATCTATAGGGATTTTATGGTATCTTTTGATTTGCTATGTGATTGCTTTTAATGGTATGCATTTGTGTTTTGCTTTTTGGCTTCTCATAACCATTTTCATCAGATAATTGTGATTTGGAATCAGAGAGTGTATTTCTATAGCAGAATATTGCTTAAATACTTAGATTTTTTTTTTAAAGTCCGAGTCATAAATTAAGCATTTGTCTCTATAAATTAGATTATAACTCTTATACCTAAATTTTTTATCAGTTAGGGTTTAAGTAATAATCTTAAAAAAATTGCTTAGCATTTCTTCACTTATTTATTGTGAAATATTTACTGAACACCTTCTGGTTGTTGGATATACAAAAATGGATAAGATAGGTTACTGTCCTTAAGCACTCATTGTTTTTGCATTCTTTGGATATATACCTAGGGATAGAATTGCTGGATCTCATGGTGTATCCATTTTTAATATTTTTGGGAAACCTCTGTAGTGTTTTCTGCAGAACTGAGGTCACCACAAGGGGAGTAGGAGGGTAGGGAGCTAAGGACAGAGGGGCCCAATGAACTGTGGCGGAGGATTATGAGTACCTTGGGGGTGGGTGTATGTGGTAACATACATCTGAAGAGATGTGAATCTGTACCGCTAAGTCATATGCAATGTTGTGAACTGATGGGATCTCAAGAAGAAAATAATAGAATTAAAAAAAAATCATTATTCCATGGGAACATTTTCTATTTTAATGTCTTCATTATTAAGGTGTATATGTTCACAATCTTTTCAGTTTTACACATACAAACTGTAGTTATTCACAACAGTTATTTTTACAAGCACAAAAAAATTGCAAAATGGCCAACACTTTGTTTCAAAAAATCCTTTTGAATATGAATGTAAGTCCCCAGTAAAGCCCTTATATATTTGTCATCTGTGATAATTGCCTGGAAGCAACTTGTAATCAGCGATAGTTAATGTGGTTGCCGCTGCTGCTCCATTTTGTCTAAATTGACTTACAGGAAAGAGAACTCCAAAGCATAACGCAAACAAAAATTAGGTTTTTACCTTTTCCTGAAAGGTGCTTTTTGGTTTCAGTGATGAATCAAAGAAAGGAAGTGATTTTTCTTAAAGCATTTCAAGCTTTTTGAAGAACTACGTTTGAATTTAAAGTGTTTGGTTGGATTGGCCTTGTGTTACCATTTGGTCTGGCTTACTTTGAAGTCTTAGACCCAAAGAGTCTTACCAGAGACTTTCAAAGAGCAAAATGTAAAACATCAGCCAGGAAAAATAAAGTGATCAAACAGCTAAGGCATGAAAGAAAATATTTACACCAGGAGAAGCTTGCAGTTGATTCAAAAGACAAATATCAAGGAACAACAAAGTAAAATGCTAACATCTGTTTCAAAATATTGTAAAGAGTTAGAAATTGGACATTCGCTTTAGTTGGCCAGTAGCTTAATACCTTGTAAAACATCAAACAGATGATGAAAGCCACTCATTTTTATCTCACTAGTCATGAGGTAAAGTTAGTGCAATTTTCTCTGAATGTTAAAATGCTGTGGTAAAGAAGAGACACTTGATGAAAGTACATAATTTATGTGAAAAAAATCCTATAGCTTATTGTTTTTTTTTATTACTAGTTTAATCAATCCTTGGTTAGAAGGGAAATTGGAATTTGTGGAGCAAGAGTCTCCTCCAGGGCCTCCCTGGTGGCACAGTGGTTAAGCACTGCGCTGTGGAGCTGTCGGCAGCGGCAACACAAGTTCAACGCCTGGCTGGGGAGATTCCCACATGGTGCGGCAGACCTCTCCTGCCTTGCCTGCTGCTCCCCTCAGCAGTGTATTTCTGATCTGCCTGTTCTCCTCCCCACTCTGTCTCTGGTGAACCCTTTCGCCGCCCCACGCCTCTGGCCTGTACCCCAACTTGTATGCATAAATAAATAAATCTTTAAAAAAAAAAAAAGAGTCTCCTCCATACTTACAGAGATCACCAGTCAGCTATGTTGTGATAGTTCACCTATGGAATTGCTTAACTTTTCACCTCTCAAAATACCATCTTTGGGTTTGATATGTTGGAAATCAGTATTAAAATTGAACAGTTTGCCGTCCACATGTATAAAAATGTAATTCAAATGTGTATATCAGAGAACTAGTTGAGCAAATTAAAAGAAGATATTAATATCATCATCCTCATTGTATTAAAATGAATAGGAATTGAAGACCTTAAGTTAGCCATTTGAAATGAAGTCATATTCCCTGCCTGGCTTAAGTGACTTGTATTTTATGTGTCAGTAGTAAGTGCTGGTGATCATCATGTGAGGAGGTGGCCATAAAAAGCACCAGGATAAAAATGAGATATTTGCGTGCCTGTATCACATATCACATCGATGCCACACCCGCTTCACTGCGTTTCCATTAGTAGTTAGTAGATGGCATGGTAATGTGATGTCACTCCATGAATCGAAGACTCCTGGCCTGTGTGCTTCTGAGGTGCCTGCTGGTGAGGAAAGTGCTGCCCGTGCAGGGAGGAGGGCAGAACGCCCCTCAGTTTTCATTTCTCTGAGCAGTGGGATTCAAATTTAGTAACTGGCACCATGCCTGGTTACTGTCTGCGTTTATTTTTTTTTAATTTGCATTTCCTTTTATAATTAATTTTTTTAAATTTATTGTCTATAATGAGTACTAACTGGCATTATCAACAGGAAAGTCCATTGGTAGTTGCTGATGATTTAAAAAAAATGAGTAAGATACCCAAATGCTTCGGGGACTTTCAAAAAATATTTAAGCGAGAAGGTAAATTGTTGTATGTTAAGTATTATAAGCATAAAAACACAAAACGTAACAATGTATATATAGCATTACATACAGTGCATATTCTAGTTGATAAAATACAGTCACTAGAGAACCGTAAGAAAGATCACCTAAGACATCATGTATGGTCACTGAGAGGAGAAAAGATTTACATCCCAACAGATCAACTTAAGGTTTCATGGAATTATTCACAGAGTGAGTTTATCACAAAATTAAAGTTAGGAATTTGACTCAACTCATAGAATATTCTAGTTATCTTTTCTCTTTGATTTTTTTCATTACTAAAGTAGTTTATATTTATGAGTTTAGAAGACAGAAGATACTAAATGCACTTCAGTGGGACAGATTTTTTTGTGTGTGTAATATGATTTTCTTACCAATGGACATGAAAGACAGATGTGTTTAAAAAAGAAAAAAAAGACAGGAAAGCAAAAAAAGGACCTAGTGCTACAGAGAGACATGATGGTTTTAGAACTGTTTGAGAAATGTCTTTTTGTCTTGATTACCAGACATAAGGGCCTATGTTGTAATGGTTAGTTTAGAATCCTGCCTAGCAAGAGTTCTTCCTTTAATCACACTGGCCATTTACACAGATCTTGTCATTCTCATAGTAAAAATGGACTGCTGCTTCATTCGCTTTTGGATTTCATAGTAATTACTCATTTTTAAAATTATCTCATTGTAGGTATCCTTCATACTTGGCACCTGAGGTAATCGCACAAGGAATTTTCAAAACCACTGATCATGTGCCAAGTGAAAAACCATTGCCTTCTGGACCCAAATCAGATGTATGGTCTCTCGGAATCATTTTATTTGAGCTTTGTGTGGTATGTATAAAGAAATATTAAGCTAATAAAAAGAAATTATGTGTTTCTGGGATAATTTTTTTGGATAGAAAACTAGATTTTTGCTTTGCAGATAGACTAAATATGAGAAGAAAAGGTCTAATTCTCAATTGAGCTTTTAAAATATCTCATTTGATAATTTATAAATTATTTTAGCATTTCTATAAATGTTTATGCTTTTATTAAGTGTAAAAACTTTTATACTATACTAAAATGTAAAACTTTAAACATTTTTAGAAATGTTTATGCTACAATTGCTGGCACACTTTGACATGTCCATGCTCTCCTTCACTTCTGTAGTATTCTTTCCTCCTTAAGTGTCTTCTCCCCTCCTGTTCTGTTAGGTTTCCTATGGGACTTACTTAGTAGTTGGTTTTTTATGAAGCCTTCCCCAGATGCTCTCTATATTTATTAGGGTGAAAACAAAGTTGCTATTACAAAGGAGTTAAAAATGCAGTAGCTTATAATGGGCCTCCCCGGTGGCGCAGCGGTTGAGCACTGCGCTGTGGAGCTGTCGGCAGCGGCGA
>PVIJ01008098.1:0-76835 GCA_004024925.1 Scalopus aquaticus
ATGTTTAGCAGTCTGAGGAATCGCCATACAGCCTTCCATAGTGGTTGGACCAGTTCACATTCCCACCAGCAGTGTAGAAGGGTTCCTTTTTCTCCACATCCTTTCCAGCATTTGTTATTGCCTGCATTTTTAATGTGTGCCATCCTCACAGGTGTGAGGTGGTATCTCATAGTTGTTTTGATTTGCATTTCCTTGATTCGGACCTTTTTAAGTCAGTAATGATCTCACTGTTGACCAGTGTAATCATTCATGTGGACATGTAAGATGTGGGTGTACAATTATTAAATTTTATGGTAATGTTATGTTTACCTCTCCAAGAAATTGCCAAACAATCTTCCAAACTATAGAAGCATTTTGCATTCTCACCAGCAAATAATGAGAAGTATTGGAGCCCCTCCATGATGGTAACTGGTATAGTTAGGTTTGAGTTACTGTATGCGCTTGTTTTGTTTTTATGTGCTCTAAAGAGATATGTAGTAATGTCGCCTATGATTTTAATATGTAATTTTTGAATGACAGACTATGTTGACCATATTTCATTTGCTCGTTGGCAATCTGTATATATCTTCTTTTGTGAGATATCTACTCAGGCCTTTCGTCCATTTTTAAGATTCAGTTATTTTCTTAACTTTTTTTTAAGACTTTATTTATTTATGCATACAGGATCTGGGGTGCAGACCGCAGGTGTGTGTGTGGGGGGAGATGATTCACCAGAGACAGAGTGGGGAGCAGAACAGGCAGATCTACTGTAGTACCCTGCTGAGGGGAGCAGCGGGCAAGACAGGCAAGGTCTGCTGTTCCATATGGGGTAGCTCCCTGGGGGGGGATCAAACTCATGCTGTAGTGGCTGCCAATAGCTTCATAGTGTTGAGATTTTACCCCTTGAGCCAACAGGGAGGCCTCAGGTCATTTTCTTATAGTTGAGTTTTAAGATTTATTTTTTGTGCATTTTGGGTACAAGTTCTGTATCATATAGGTAGTTTCAAATATTTTCTTTTAGATTATAATTTGTCTTTTCATTTTCTTGACAGTGTCTTTTATGCAACAGAAAATTTTAATTTTAATAATTACAACTCACCAGTGTTTGCTTCCATAATTCATGCTATTGGTGTTGTATCTTTAAACTCATCAGAAAGCCCAGGTCATCTAGACTCTCTCTTATGTTTTCTTTAAAATTTTTAAGGTTTTGTATTTTAGACTTAAGCCCATGACCAATTTTATATTTATAATTATGAAAATGGGAAGATCTTTCCTAGATTCACATTTTTGTATACAGGCATGTAATTTTTCCAATATCATTTATTAAAAAGACTACCCTTTCTCTATTGAAATGTAGTGATATGCAAGAGAATGTCCCTTTCCCTCCCCCTAAAGATGTTGTTATCCTAATTATATAAGGTTATATGGTGAGGGGAATTAAATGTGTAGATGGAATTAAAATGACTAATCAGATGATTTTTTTATTATGTGAAAGTCTCTATTTAAATTCAGAGCTAACAATAGGATACTCTTAAAAATTATATTTATTGAGTTAAAGTTGGTTTGCATCATTATATCTCTTGATATTTGTGGAGTTATGGGTTCAGACAGCTATAAATGCATGTTTACACATTATGCCCATCACCAATTGCTCAACAGTCTTCTACCATGTTCCATTGGGCCCTCTCCCCCACTCCCACTCCATGACCCTCTCCTTCCAGTTGCTTCAGTTTTGCAGTCTGATGTTAAGAGTTTGTTGGGTTGGTTTTGTCTGACCCTTTGTTTTCTTTCTCAATATTCCACATATAAATGAAACTATCTGGCATTTAGTTTCTTCCTTCTGACTTTCTTCACTTAGTGTTACCCTCTCCAGTTCAATGCGTGTTGCAAATGGCTAGAATTCATCTTTTTGTTTTTTATAGCTAGGTAGTATTCCACTGTATACAAAAACCACATTTTTCTGATCCACTCATCTGTCTTTAGCCACTTAGGCTGTTTTCATAACTTGGTTATTGTAAATAGGGCTGCAATGTCAGATTTTAGTATTAGAATGATTTGGCCTTTCCCTCTTCATTTTTTGGAAGAGTTTGAGAAGGATAGGTATTAGTTCATATTCAAAGGTTTTGCTGGACTCATGAGTGAAACTAGGCCTTTGCTTTTGTTCTTTAGTCTTTTGATTACTGTTTTCATTTCCTTGCTTGTGATTGTCTGTTCACATCTTCAATTTCTTCCTGGTTCAGTCTTGGAGGGTTGTAGATTACTAGGAATTTCTCCATTTCATCTAGGTTACTTAATTTGTTGGCATATAGATGTTCATAGCACCTTCTTATCATCTTCTGTATTTCTGAAATTTTGTTGTAATTTCTCCTCTTTTATTTCTGCTTCTATTTATTAGTATTGTCCCTTTTTTTCTTGGTGAGTCTGGCTAGAGATTTATGTGTTTTGTTGGTTTTTTTCAAAGAAATACTTTTTGGTTTCATTGTCCTTTGGACTATGTTTTTTATTTCTATTTTACTTATTTATGTTCTAATTCTAATCTTTATTATTTCCTTCCATCTACTGGCTTTTGATTTCATTTGTGCTTTTTTTTTCATGTATCTTGACATGAGAGGTGAGGTTGTTTATTTGAGCTCTTTCTTGTTTCTTCATGTGGGCCTGAATTATGTACTTTCCTCTTAGTACAGCTTTTGCTGTATCCTGTTGGCTCTGATAGGTGTGTCTTCATTTTTAAATTTTTCATCTCCAGGTATTTTTAAATTTCTTCTTTGATTTGTCATTTATTCAATAACCATTCAGTATAATGTTTGATCTCCATATATTAAATGTTTTTCCTGCTTTTTTTTTTTTTTTGGTGGTTGATTTCTAGCCTGATACCATTGTGATCAGAGAAGATATTTGACATTTTTTCAATCTTCAT
This sequence comes from Scalopus aquaticus, assembly GCA_004024925.1. Classification (NCBI taxonomy): domain Eukaryota; kingdom Metazoa; phylum Chordata; class Mammalia; order Eulipotyphla; family Talpidae; genus Scalopus; species Scalopus aquaticus. The sequence continues at coordinate 2,897 of PVIJ01008098.1, forward strand.
GAATTTGTTGACATTTACTTTGTGGCCCAGCATGTGGTCTATCCTGGAGAAGTTATGTGTGTACTTGGAAAGAATATGTACTCCATTTTTTAGGTGTGCTATGTCCTATAAATAGCAAGCCCATGTGACCTAATTCCTAGTTTAAGGCTATTGTTTCTTAGTTTTTCTGCTGTCTTGTTGATGTGTCCATTGATGAAAGTGGGGTGTGATGGCCCCACCAATATTGTGTTGCTATCAATGTTTGACTTCAGTTGCCTTATGTATTTTGATGCTTCTTCTTTTTGCACGTAAATATTGATAAATATTATGGCTTACCAATGTATTGGTACTTTAATCATTATAATGTCCATCTCTGTCTCGTGTTGCCTTTTTTCAGCTAGAAATCTATCTTATCTGATGTAAGTGTGCCTTCCCTTCCTTTTTCTGGATCCCATTTGCACTTTGCCCCAATATGGCGTGAGAAAGGCAACAAGAGTGGAACCATCACCAAGCCAACCTTTTGCTGCCTCCCCAAGGCATTCCTTAAAAAGCTTCTGGGACGATCTAGCTCACTGTGGTCTCTTGCAGTTTCTTTGTAGGAGCAGGGTAGAGGTTGCATGGGTCAGTGGGAGAGGTAGGTGTCTTCCCTGACTTCCCAAATGGGCACAGACAATCGTGGAACCCATAGACTAGCTCAGGGACTGCCATGTGACTTTTCCTATTTTCAAACCCCCAGCACCTAACGACATGAGTGTCCTTATTGATTCAGTTTTTTTATAGAGGCATAGGCTTATTCAGATGATCAATTTCTCTTTGTATGTATTTTGGTAGTTTTTTACTTTCAAGAAATTGATCCTTTTCATTAAAATTATCAAAATTTGTCATCTTAGAGTTGTTTGTATTATTACTTAATATCGTTTAAGTGTCCATAGGGTCAGTAGTGATGACCTCTCTTCATCTGATATTGATAATTCATGTCTTCTCTCTTTTCTCCTGGCTAGTCTGGCTTAGAGGTTTATCAACTTTATTGATGTTTTTTCAAAGAACCAGCTTTTAGTTTCTTTAATTGCTTTATTATCTAATTCCATTGATTTCTATTCTAATTTTTAAGTGGCCTTGTAATATTAGTATTATTGGGTGACCTATAATCAAATGGGGTGATCCTGATGGAAGGATTTTTTTAAAAGTTTTTGTGGGAGAAATTTTGGTTTTGTTACTAAACACTGGGCACATCTGCCCAGAGGAGTACAGCAACTAGGAAAAAGGGCCAATCACAGAGCAGCTTGATCACTCTTTCTGGTGTGTGTGCTGTCTCTCACTCCCTTCCCTTTCCCCCTCGCAACGTGCCAACGCATTCTCCACCCGGGGACCTGACAAGAAACATCAGTCGGATCTGGCCTCCAACAAAACATTATGGTTTAAGGCAAGCGATTTCTTTGCATTTTGTGAGGGGATACAGAGAAGAGAAGTATCTGGCTTGTTACCCCTTCTATGGGAGCACTTCTTGCCTTCACTGTGTTTTATTTGCCTTATAGTCATCTATCAGTGCACTTAAGGTAACAGAAAAAACTAGTCAACATTCTTAATTGTTTTCAGCAGAAGGCTGTACAATATTGATGGAAATGGAAGCACACATCCCTCATTTTAACATGTACACACAATGGACAAAAGAAGGCAAGTGACTTGACTAAGGTCACACTGTTCTAATTGCCCAGAATTAAAAAAACAAAATTACTGTTCAATTTTCAGTTGAATAGCAAATTCTTTGCAAAGAATATTCTTTAAAATTAAATAAAAGAAAATTATTTTTATGGAATTTAAAGATTTTTTTTTTTTATTTATACATACAAGCTGGGGCACAGGCCAGAGGCTTGGGGCAGCGAGAGGGTTCACCAGAGACAGAGCGGGTAGCAGAACAAGCAGATCAGAAATACATTGCTGAGGGGAGCAGCGGGCAAGGCAGGAGAGGTCTGCCCCACCATGTGGGATTCTCCCTGGCCGGGCGTCGAACTCGCGTCACCGCTGCCGACAGCTCCACAGCGCAGTGCTTAAACACTGCGCCACTGGGGAGGCCCATTTTTATGGAATTTAAAAGTCAGATAATAATAACTACTGAGATAGAAATAAATATTCATCAATATTCTATAAGTTAGATTACACATTTGATTAAAGATTTTAATCAAATTCAAGGTCATTTCCACCTCAAGTCAATTGACCTCAGACAAATGTCTTTGTTTCATTTAAATTTCCCTAATTGCCCTACTTCCTAAACACCAAAGGAATCACTCGCTGCTGTTCTGGTATTTAAGCCCAAATCTCTGATGTTATCTTTACTTTCAAATCTTTCTTCTTCTACATACACTCATTTATCAACTTTAACAGCTCCCTTTGCTCTGTCATTCCCATGTTGGGACCCAGTTATTTCTTGATTAGAACATTTTCAGTTTCATTATACTTTCTAGTCTCCCACATCTAACTATAAGGTTACTAACCTTATATAAAACACATACATCAACTGCAAATACACCATGCACACAGTATATATGTTTTATTTGGGCATTTTTGTGTATATAAATATATATACATATATAAATATATGTTTATATATAAATATATCTAAATATATAAATATTTAGAGGACATCTGGTTAGTAGTTCCTGTAGGAAAATTGGGTTCTGAAATTGGGGAGAGGGTAGCAAAAGAGATTTGGCTTTATATGTGATGTTTTACCTTTTTTATATATATTAAGGAAAATACCCTTGTACTGCTTAAATAATACCATCAAAATCTAAGGTAAATGCTATGCTTAGTGTCTTTTGGAAGACATACTTCTGATACAATCTAGTGGTCATGTATACCAACTCTGGAATATATGTGGAAAGGAAATGACTATTCCAGGGCATGATACCAGCTGGCAAGGACCATTCAGGTCCATTTGGAAGGAAGGCTAACAAACAAGAAGAAATCAAAAATGTGGGTTACAATAATTTAATAGAATATCAGATTGAGTGCTCCAAACTGTGACTGAATAAATTTTTTAAAGCCAGAGACTGTGGGAACTGTTTGAAGTCATTTGGAATAAATAGTTTTTTTTACTTAGGTACCAGTATTTGTCATCTGCACTACCTTTAATATGAAGTTGGTTCCATGTTCTCATCCTCTTTGAAGACCCTGGATACACTGTTTATATCCATCTTCATATTTCCTCTTTAAAGACCCCAGATCCACTGTTTATGACCATCTTTATAGATGGACATAATAGATTACCAGCATCTGATTTGGAATTTCTTCAAGAGACAATCCCTTATTTAGTTTGAATAAAAATATTCTAACAGGTTGATTCACTTTTAAGATTCTTCCTAACACACTCACTCAAACTTTGTCTAAAAAGGTAAAGATATTTTAATGATATTTATATCTTAGTAAACTACTTTTGTTTGGAATAGTCCTTACCTTTCTTGAAATAGTCAAAAAGAACCTATATCAAATTCAATTTGGAGAATTAATACACGAGATCAGAGAATAGGTTTATTACTTACTCACCCAGTCAACCGGCATCCATCCATCCATCCATCCATCCATCCATCCATCCATCCATTAGTCTAAACAGTGCTAATAATTGAATCTGCACTAATTCATGAGATTCCACATAATGATTTAGCCAGTTCCACCAAGAGATTGAACTCAACAAATCCTTAGAAGTAGATTTTGCATATTTTATTTTTTTGGCATAATTAAGTAAACGGTTTGTGCCATATATCAAAGTTCATTTTATTTCTACTATACCAGTCAGCTTCATTTTGTTCTCAAATATTCCATTCTAATAATGGAAAAGCATGCATATGCTAGAATAAGTTTATAAAACTGGACAACCAAATTCTAATAATAGGTCATAAAGAAAGAACCAACAGAATCCAGAAGAAAAGATAAACTCTACTGACTCAGGGAATCATTAATGGAAGAAGTGACATTGGAACATAATGTACTTAATACACTTAACTTGAAACAGATGGAAAGCAGAATGTCTCAGTTTTATGAAGTAGAAATAACAAGTGTAAAGAAGTAGGAAAGCTAGGAAATTTAGGAATTTGTGACTAAAGGTTAAAGTATTGATTGGAGTGAGATGATAAGATATCAACTGTTGGTAGTGTAAGGTCTTGAATAGTAACCTAAATCAGTTAAATGTTCAGAAAGCAAAGGGAAACATTAAGTATTAAAGACTATAGAGGTGAGAAGTGATGTCTTTGGAAAATTATTCTATCTACTAGCCACATCAGTTGGTTCAGGCTGGTCAAGGACCCAAATCCAACTACTAGACTTACTCGCCATCCTTTTATTCCACAATTGTTATGAAAGGGAAGCTCCCTTTCCTCAGGATTTGAAACTTGGGGGATATAAGCCTGCTGGGAGCTATTTATTCATCTTTCAGAATTTATTAAGCATTTACTGTATTCCTGGCACCTGCTAGGTTTTGGAAATAAAAGTAATAAACAAGATATACTCAATATTTGCTTTGTGGTACTTACGTACTAGTTTGAAAGGAAGAGAAATAAAATATAAATAATTTCAGGTAAACTCCATAAAGAAACTGGAACAAGACAGCAAAAAAAGAGACTGGGAGCTTCTCAGTCTAATATTGGGAGGTCAGGTTAAATGCTTCCTTAGATAAAGTGATCAAGTTGTGCCACTTGTGGGTGGAGATTTTGAGTTAAAAAAGGAAGAATAACTGTTCTGGGCAGAAAAAATAGCCTAGACAAAGCTTCCTATTGAGTCAGTGCTTGTCCTGAGTAAGTTCAGAAAGTAGGTTAGTGGAATAGGAGCGGAGTAAATGAGGGCAAAAATGATAGAAGGAAAGGAATTACCAAAATTTTTTTGCAATATCTTTGGACATGTCATGGTTTACTGTGTCAACTGGACTGGGCCAAGTAGAGTTTAGGTATTAGGTTAAGAAATATTCTGGGTGTGCCTTTGCAGGTGTTTCTGGATGATGTTAGCAATTGAATCAGTAGACTGATTAAAGCAAATTGCCCTCCACAGTGTGGTTGAGTAAAGGAGAATTTGCTTTTCTTGCTTGTCTTAAAGCTGGAACAATGCTCTTCTGCTTTTAAACTCAGATTCAAACTTGAACTTACATCATTGGCTCTCCTAATTCCTCATTTCTTAGGCACTTAACCTTAAACTAGAACTATGCCATCACCTTTTTGGTGTCTCCAGTTTATGAGCAACAAATCGTGGGACTTTATAGTACAAATCAATTTCTTATGATAAACTATATATATTTGGAAAGAGAGAGAGAAAATCTGAGTAAAACAGACACTCAAGCATTTATGTTAATAAGGAACAGAGGGCCTCCCTGGTGGCGCAACGGGTTAAGCACAGCACTACGAAGCTCTCCAGAACCACTGCAGCAGGAATTCGATGCTGGCTGGAGAGAACCCACACGGTGCAGCAGATCTCTCCTGTCTCGCCCCCCTGCTCTCCTCACCAGCGTACTTCGGTAGATCTGCCTTTTCTTCTCCCCGCTCTATCTCTGGTGAATCTTCTCACTCTCCCACACCTCTGGCCTACACCACAGCTTGTATGCATAAATAAATAAATCTTTAAAAAAAAAAGAATAAGAAACAGATTGTTTCTAGTCCTTTTTTTTTTTTATACATACAAGATGGGGTACAGGCCAGAGGCGTGGGGCAGCAAGAGGGTTCACCAGAGACAGAGTGGGGAGCAGAACAGGCAGATCAGAAGTACACTGCTAAGGGGAGCAGCGGGCCAGGCAGGAGAAGTCTGCCGCACCATGTGGGATTCTCCCTGGTTGGGCGTGTGCGCTGCCAACAGCTCCACAGCACAGCGCTCAACCACTGCACCATCAGGGAGGCCCCTGTTTCTAGTCTTTTTGACATAGACCATTTTCACAAGTGTGAGGTAATAATCTCATTGCAGTTTTGACTTAATAGGTGAGGTTGAACATTTTTTCATATTCCTGATAGCCATCTATATATCTTCTTTGGAGAAGTGTTTATTCAAGTCCTCTGCCCATTTCTTGACTGGGTCATTTGTTTTGTTATTGTGTTGTATGATTTTTTTTATATTTTGGAAATTAAGCCTTTGTCAGATGTATGACAAGCAAAAATCTTTTCCCAGTCAGTAGGTTTTCTTTCTGTTTTTGTGATAATTTCTTTTTTTTGAACAAATGCTTTTATTATTACTATTGTTTACATCTTTTACATTATTGTGTATTCCCTGTAGCTTTTTAGTTTATTGTAGTCCCTTTCATTTATCTTTGCTTTTGTTTCGTTGCTGTGGAATTGAATCTCCAAAGTTATCTCTGTGTTTGATGGTCAGGAGTATATTACCTTTGTTTTCTTTTATGTTTTTTATGGTTTCAGTTCTTACATGTAAGTCTTTAATCCACTTTGACTTAATGTTTGTGTATGATATTAAATAATGATCTATTTTCAATTTTTTGCATGTGTCTACCTAGATTTCACAGCACCATTTGTTAAATAAGCTTTCCTTTCTTCATTTAATACAATCTTGCTCCTTTGTCTAAGATTAACTGTTCAATGTATGTAGAAGTTTAATTCTAGGCTCTCAGTTCTATTCAGTTTGTCTGTGTGTCTGTTTTGCTCCAATACCATACCATTTGGATTATTGTTACTTTGTAGTATAATTTGAAGTCATGGTGCAAGTTACCTTCATTTTTCTCAGTAATGCTTAGACTATTTGGGGTCTTTGTGGTTTCTTCCAAATTTTTATTTTGTTCTATTTGCATTAGGATTTTGAGAGGGATTGTATTGAAGCTATAAATTTCTGTGGGTAATATGGCCATTTTAACAATGCTAATTCTTCCAATTCATGAACATGGACTGTTTTTCCATTTCTTTGTGTCATGTTCAGTTTCTTTTAGCAATGTCTTATAAATTTTGATGTATGAATCTTTCACCTCTTTTATTAAGTTTACTACCAGTTATTTTATCCTTTTTGATGAGATTATGAATGAGATTGTTGATTTAATTTTTCATTCTTCTAATTCACTGTTTGCATTTAGAAATGTGACTGATTCTTGTATATTGATTTTGTATATGTGTTGGTAAGGGTTTGATGAAAAGGGACCTTATTATTGGTAATGCAAATTAGTATAGACCCTCTGGAAAAGAGAATGGAGATTTCTTTTAAAAATCTAAAATTGAGGCCTCTCTGGTGGCTAAGGGGTTAGGTCTCAGTGCTATCACTGCCATAGCCTGAATTTGATTCCCAGCTAGGGAGCTATCCTACATATGGTGCAGCAGACCTCTCCTGTCTTGCCTACTGCTCCCCTTAACAGTGTATTTCAGTAAATCAGCCTGTTCTGCTCCCCACTCTGTCTCTGGTAAATCCTCTCACCCCTCTGCACCTCTGACAAAAAATAAATAAAAAAATGATAAATGTCAAAAAAAAATAATAAAAAAAATCTAAAACTGGAAATACCATATGACCATCAATACCTGTTCTAGGTATTTATCCAAAGAATATGAAGATGCTAATTTTAAAAAGGTTTATCCATCCCTATATTTATAGTATTATTATTCGTAATAGTTTAGATTTAGATACAACTTAAATGCTCATCAATGGGTGGCTGGATAAGGAAATTTAGATATATATACTCAATGGAATACTACTCACCTATTAAAAAGGATGAAGTTTTGTCTTTTGCACTAACATGAATGGAAATTGAGGTGACTTGCTAAGAAAAATAAAGTAAAAGATAATTATTGATGTTTCCTCTCAGATGTGAAACAAAATATCCAAAGCAGATAAACTGGCAAACACAACAAAAGTAACTTTTAGATTCTATGAAATTATGGTGATTACCAGGGAGGAACAAAAAAGAGGGTGGGAAAGAAGGATAGAGGGTGTCAACCTGACAGTGGAAATGGTATTGGACCTCTGGTGGTAGATGAGGTAAGGCTTATATACGTATAGTGGTGAATGTATACCCCTGAAACTTAGTTAGTTTGGTAAATCAATAAAGTTTTATTAAAAAATAAAAACAGATTCTAGCAAAAAAAAAAAGATGATGTGAAAAATAAGCCCATTTTTCACTTAACACAAAGAAAAATACATTTAAAAAGCATTGAAAAGTCTGGGACACATTACTTGAACAAGATCTTGATTTTCATTTTCTCCATCATCAGTTGACAATAATAATAGTCTCTATAATAACAGTAATAATATGACTATATGCCTAATGGGATATTGTGTGTATTAAATAACAAAATGTGTTTATAACAGTGATTGAGATAGACACTGCTATCTCAATCTATCTAACGGTGTCTATCTCAGTTATCTATTGCTGCCAAAGGGAAAAAGCATCAATAACTGAGGCCAGTTGTTTCTTGAGTGGAAGGAAAGAAAATTGGCAAAAACAGTCAAAAAAGAATAGGAAGAGAAGAAGCATGAATTTTAGGAAACAACAGCATCACATAGTGCAAGAAAAAAAATACTAAAGAGGAAGTGGTCAAACATTTTAAATGCTGTTGAGAAAATCAAACCTAGAAGTTTATTAAGACTCAATTCTATGTACTTTCCTTTACTGGCATTCAACAGTCCTTTCTTCAGTAGCAGGCCTTAAAAACTCACTTTGCTCTGTTGATTTGTTCTTGTGTATGTTTTAAATCATACTCACTTACATAACATCTATCCATCTTTTCCCTCTGTATATGTTCTCCTCAACCAGTTTCTAAACACTTCAAAGTTAAAACCATACCTTTTTTCCCTTCAGGCAATAAAATTTGTTATTTCTACTCTTCCTGTCTCTATTTTGAACACACACACACACACACACACACATAATAAGGATACAGGGATATATCAACGGATTTTTTTTAAAAAAAGATTTTATTTATGCATACAAGCTGGGGTACATGCCAGAGGCGTGGGGTGGCGAGAGGGTTCACCAGAGACATAGTGGGGAGCAGCATAGGCAGATCGATGGAAATACACTGCTGAGGGGAGCAGTGGGTAAGGCAGGAGAGGTCTGCCACGTCATGTGAGAATCTCCCCGGCTGGGTCTCGAACTCATGTCACGTTGCCGACAGCTCCACAGCTTAACCACTGCACCACTATGGAGGCCTCAACAGGAATTTGACCTACAAAAGTGTCAATAAAAACAGGTCCAATGTTTACAAATTAATTTTAAACATAAATTGTGATTTTGTTACAGATGCTTTATCCAAGAGCATTAAAGTGTTCATGTGTCTTTGAAGAGTTTTGATAAATTTTAGATTGTGTATTTGTCTCAAAATAAAACTATCCAAGCCTTTTAGATGCTCTCTTAATCTATCAACAAAATATGAATGATATTTCCTTGAAGAAAACTTTAGTTTAAATAATTTTTACTGTTCATTTCTCAACTAAATTAGTAAGTGAAATAAGATGTTTCCCACTACTTCTTTTTTATGCTTTATTCAGTTACTTTAGTAATTTTTGCCAAGATGAGTAGAAATGAGTGACAATCTTTTATTTTGAAATAGATCATTTTTATGATGGCAGGCATTATCAGAGTTTTATAAAAGTTTGGCTTATAGCCCAACATATCTGTAATAGGCATTTTCCTTTTTAAGTTCAAAAAAACAACATTTAAATTTTATATGATGATGTAAATCATCTCCTTTGTAATGCCTTCCTTGTTTTCTTAAGGAAACTCAGAAATAAACTTTCTAAGTGAAAAATCTCAGTGTCTTTAAAAATATTGTAATATAGATTTTGTGCATGATGAGTATAAAAATAAGTGATGGCAATAAATCTTCATTGTACTATTCTAAAGTGAGTAATTGTATAGTATGAAGGCTTCATCTGGCCCTTTCTGTTGATGACTCTGTTTTTTATTTCTCTGAGAAAATAGAAGCAATTCACATGCATCTACCACGAAAACAGCAAACTTATCTACATCTAAATCCGCATTTATATTCTGGTTTCCCTGCTGTTACTGGAGATGAACTGTAATAGGAGTCATAGACTCTATATAACTAAGGTCAGTGCCTCCCTAGCTCCTGTCCCCTCACATCTACTCAAATGCATCTGTAGTTGTTCCCTCGGGGTCCTGTATCATTAATGTTTTCCTCTCTACTGGACATTGAGAAAGTAACTCTTTGAACCCAACTTTCACACCCTCTACTCCTCTTTTTCTGCCCCCTTTCTTGCCTTGTGATACTCATCTATTCTCACAATGTCCAATTCTTTTTCAGACAGTCCCTTGCAAATCTACCACAGTCAGGTTTGTTTTTACTACTTTTGTCATCAGCTCTTGTCAAAGTCACAAATGACCTTCCAATTTCCTTATCCAGTGGTTAATTGCCATCCTCAATTTACTTGGTGTTTCAGCTTCCAAAAACTTAAAGGATTGTTCGTGGACTACTGAGTTACTTGAGATTCAAGAATGAATGGTAGCTTGAAAATGTCCTTATCTCTTAACCGTTCCTCAGTTTTTTAAGCTGGTGCCTCTTTATTTTTCCAATTTCGAAATTTGCTGTACTCAGGGCTAAGTCATGTTGACTCTTTATGTGCTCTCATTTAGTCTCTTGGCTTTTGATATCATCTATCACTGGTAACTACCAAGCTTGTATTTCCAGTCCACGCTTCTCCCCTGGCCTCTGGATGTGTATATCCACTTCTTGTTCATAATCTCTATTTGTGTGTCCAACAGCATCTTAAAATAATTGAAATGTTTTTTACTTTTTCAAAACCTCTGCCTTTTTATGATTTTTTTTCCCCTGCCTCTTTATTCTTGCCTCGGCAAATCATACTTCTATCTTTCCAGTTGCTCAGACCAAGAAACTTGGTGTAGTCTATATATATTCTTTGTACCCATGATCCCTGAAATATGTCCAGGGTCTAATCACATCTCATCTTCCTCCAATATTACCACTCTAGTACAAGCTATCATCAACTCTATCTCTCTTGCTGTGCTTTTTTTTCCTTTTGAATATCTATCAATACCTGATGTTATAAACTGAATTATGTTCCCACCAAAAGAGATCTTGATGTCCTAACTCTGAGTAACTCAGAATGTAACATTATTTGGAAATAGAATTACTGCAGTAGCAATTAGTCAAGATGAGAGTAGAGTGGTATCCTAAGATACTATGAATACTATGACTGATGTCTTTATATATAAAGATGGCCATGCAAAGACACAGACAGGGAGAAAGGTTATGAGGATGGAGGCAGAAATTAGAGTTACATTGCCAGAAACCAAGCAACCTCTGGGGCTACTAGAAGCTGGTAGAGAAAAGGAAGGATCCTCTCATAAAGGCTTTAGAGAAAGCATGGCCTGTCCAACACCTTGCTTTCATACTTCTAGCCTCCAAAATTATGAGAAAATAAGTATCTGTTATTTCAAGTCACTCAATTTGTGAAACTTTGTTATGACAACCCTAGGGAATGGACATACCTGGCATATTACATATTGCTTTCCTATGTTGTCTGTCCATTCCAACTAAAATATAACTTCCTTAAAACCTTAGAGAATAAGTGTTACATTGCATTTAAATTTGCTATGGCTTTAAAGTTTGCTTATACTTTGAAAGAAAAAAAATTCAAAATAACCTTGCAATTGGTAAAACTTAATACAAAACCAAGACAAATTTCAGTAAGAATGTATAGAACACAAAGATCAGAGTCAATAAGGAACAGGATGGTAATTCCAAAAGTAAAAATTAAAAAAGATATGGTGCTGGGATTAACATTGTTAAAACTTTCCTGCTACTTTAGCAAGAATAAACTCAGGAAAAATAAATCAAATGTTATTTTTAAAACTTTATTGATAAAAGGAGGTGGGAAACATGACTGAGGAAACAGGAATGAAAGCAAGATTTTTCTGAATATTTTATGTTGTATTCTTTTTAGAAACTACCATCTCAAAATTTAATTTAAAAAGGTAATCCTGAAATAAGAGAAAACAAGTAAAGTTATTGATGTTAAAAGCATATCAGTTGATGACAAAACCACACAAAGATAATAGTCGTCACTTTTAAGAAGTTCTTAGTGAAATATATCTGAAGACAAATAGAGCTACCAAGAAATATTAAGGTTTTCTTTAGTAGTCTGTAGTAATAATATTGACATTGTTATTTTGAAATTATTTTGGCAATATTAATATTATTTGAAATCGTTTTACAACTATAATGGAACAATGCAGATAAATAATTATGTTATTACTCTTAGGAACCAAGATTTTCAGTATGAAAGTAAAGTGATACAAGTATGAAATAAAGGAAATTAAGTTAAAATCCTATTTTCATTTATTTGCATTACATTTACATTAGAAATTCATTTAATGTAACTGCTTTTTTTCCCAAAGAAGTTCTCCTCAGCCCTGTCCTCTGAAAAGGCCTACATCAATGACAATCTAAGAAAAATTAGCACATCTAGAACATGTTTGTGGTATTTATATACCAGACCAAGGATTCATAGAAAAAACTAATTCCAGATCAGTGGCAGAAATTATATAAATGAGCTTAATCTGTTGGGGTTGGACCCAAGATCTCCATCAAATCCTGTGATGTATCAATGGTCAACATGAAGGGCCTCCAATTGGCCAAAGATAAGACAATTTGAGAATTCAAATTGTGAATGCAGTTGGTTGAAACCAATTAATGCTGCCTTATGGATTGCAAATGACCTTTTAAAAGAGAGATTAAAAGAAAGAACTCCAAGGTAAAGGGGCAGAGACATCAACTCACTGGACATCAAAAACTAGCTAAAACATTAGCTTGTACTCTGAAGATTATTGCTTAAAAGGAAAGAAGAAAGCATTTGTTTTGCCTTTCCTCATATGTAACCTGCAGATCAACCCAACAGCTCAATTAACCCAATAGCTCTATTATGAGGAAGAAATGTTCCCCTTTACAAGTAAATTCCACAAATTTACAATGGATAATAGAATTGGGGTGGGGGAAAATCGCTATTTTCAAACTAATGAAACAAGTGATTCAGGCAAAAACCATCAATGGATGCACAAATAGGTGGCAAATTTATGGATGGGTCAGGCTGTCAACACTTGAATTATTGATTAATCTTGCAGAGCAAAAAGTGAACTTAAGGCATTATGTGCCTCTTGATATATGCTTAAGCACAAAATACCTCCCATAAATTAGCCTTGCTTTAAAATGCTGAACTTAAATCTAAGTGAACATCTATAGGTAATCTCTGTATATAGCAAATAAAAGGGGGAAAGGAAAAAACTAAATGAAACTATGAGAAAGCAAATAGAGACCTGTAGACTCTGAAGTGTTCTTCAAATCAATTGACCCAGTTTCTTTAACAAATGAAAAGCAGCAGAGAAAAAAGATGGGTGGAAGTGCCTTTCATTATGGAGGCTTAAGGGACATATTAATAAAATGTAGTGTGTGGACCTTTTTTGGAGCCTGATTCAAATAAAACAATTATAAAATGACATTTTTGAGATAATTGGGGAAAATTTGATTATAGTCCTGGGTATTAGATTACATTAAGAAGTAATTGTTAATTTTGTTAGGTGTGATAATGACATTATAATTATAGAGGAAAATGTCCATATTTATTTAGAAAAATGTACTGAAATGTTTAGCAGTAAAAATGAAATTATGCTTGGGATTTGTTTTCAAATAATTCAGCAAAGAAAAAGGATAAATAAAGCAAATGTGGCCAAGAAGGTTGTCAGTTATTGAGCGACTATAAGTGACAAAGAGATACAGAGCTCTTTGTATTGCTATTTGTCTGTATGTTTGAAATTTTTCATAATGAAAAACTTTTGAGGCTACTGCATTTGAAAATTAGTGGGTGATTCTTCAGAGAAATTCCAATTAGATGGCATAGTGGAAGCAAGACTACAATGGAGCAAACTGGCAATGAAGAAGTGTGGGCAATAGGTTTAGATATATCTATACACAGAACAGTTAAAGAAGGAGAAAATAGAAAGGAAGAACAAACTGAGAGAAGATGTGTATGCATGTAATATGTAGATTTATATATGTATCTGTGATTTGTTTTCAGAAAGTACCAAGCATAAAACATATGATAGGTTTGAAAATTAAAAAAAAAGAATAACTAGTAAAGAGTGATACATCCATTACTTTCAAGCATATAAACAATTTGGTTTATCCAAACATTCTAATCATTCTCTCCCATATTTTCAGAAAACAAACAAGCATAAGTGATTTCAGCTGGAAACATTCATATTTGACCAAACTGAGATTTTTTTTTGTTCCAAAGTTACTTTCTCCAAACCACCTTCTCCTTCCGGCATTTCCCTGTCTTTGCCGGTGTCCATGTGGCTTGTAGGATGGCCCTCATGGGGTCTCCGGATCAGTGGCTTCGTGTTTCCACCCCCCGCCCCACCTGCAGCACTTCCATACTGTAATTCACCACAAAATGCCTCCAGTGATTCCCACTGCCTTTGCAAGAGCAACAAATCCTTAAAGCTCTCCACTGCCTAACTATAATTTTATTGTTTAATTTTACTATGTTTCTTTTCTCACCATCTTCTTATGAACCCTTTGCTCTATCCAAGTTGTTGCACTTATTCTTTGCCTGTCAAGCTTTATTTATCCCCATTCTGTGCTCTGCTACTTGTTGCAGCAGACCAAGCTTAAAAACCACTTCCTGAAAGACACCATCCAGGACAATGCCTAGATTTCTAGATGTTTCCCTTTCTCTGAGTTTCTTTCAGACATACTGAATAAAACACTCATGTAACATTTCCTAGGCTATTATAAAATACACCAAATTATTTGATGTGGCCTACAACGATATACAATAATATAAACAGAATAGTGAAAATAAAGATAAAACTAAGTTTTTAAAAAATGACATTGAGAAAGATGTATTTGAATTTCAGGCCCTAGTAAGGCAGCTACCTTTGGTCATCTATTGTCTTGTATTAGTTTCAAATTGTGTGTCTATGTATTTGCCACCTTTACCAAAATATGGGCCCTTCAAGGACAAAAGTGATTAAATATCAAAATGGGATGCAAATTAAACAGATTAGAGGTCTTCATGGTGAACCATAATAGATGTTCATCTCCTAAAAGTAGGATGTGTTAAATGAGCTCCAAAAATACATTCCAGTTACATATTTCCATAATAGAACTTCTTTTCTAACAAAGTTGGGCATGTATAGAGCACTGCTGCTCCAAGTGTGGTCCCTAGACCATCTACACTGGCATTACCTGGAACTCACTAGAAATACACAATTCCAGACTCCACCCAAAACCTACTGAATCAGAATCTGCATTTTGTAAGATTCCACCAGTGATATGGGTGCACATTAAAGTTTAAAAGCTGGAATAATCTAGTTACCTCATATAAAGTATATTGTTAATATACATATAACTCCTATAAAGTATATAGTTTATATACATATAACTATGTGAAATAGTTTATCTGTATTATATAAAATGCTATATGTGTAGGTATGTACTTTAAAATATTGAAGTGTTACATATGTATAATAATGTTAAGGAAAATATCTTTTAGTGTAGTTTACTGAAGTATAAACCATTTAATTTTTGTTCTTCGAAAAATGGAATAC
This sequence comes from Scalopus aquaticus, assembly GCA_004024925.1. Lineage (NCBI taxonomy): Eukaryota > Metazoa > Chordata > Mammalia > Eulipotyphla > Talpidae > Scalopus > Scalopus aquaticus. Next base: position 18,423 of record PVIJ01008098.1, read on the forward strand.
ATTTAAAATATGTGTTCAGAATTTTCACTGGCAGTGGAAATGTAGATTTAGCTATTTAACAGATATCTTTTAGCAAGTTCACTATTTTTACCATGTTTTAAACCTACATGCTAGCTTGTTTTTTTTATTAGCAAAACTCTAGCATTTTGTTCAATCTTTTTCTTAACAGTCTTAACTATAGGCAGTCAAAAATGAAAGCAACTTTCACTGCTTATATTCTTGCCTTATTTATCTATTGATAGATTTTAAATGCCAGCAGCTATGTTCATATTTCTTCACTTCAGTTATGAAATCTATAAGACAATAGCATGCTCTCTCTCTCTCTCTCTTTCTATATATATATATACACACATATATATGCATATATATATGATTTTTAGATTTCCCTCTAGCATAAAAAAATGGTTCTTGATATTACACCTGAATATTTCCATGAAATTTCAGCCTCTCTGTAAAATGTTTCAAGTTAACATTTAAAAACCTGAGAAGTGAGTCTTTATGTAGAAAGTTGCAGATGTAAAAGTTTACTAAACCATTTTTAAAATGAGAAAATATTTTCTGAAGTGTTAGTTTATCCATAGTCTGATCTGGTTTGAGAAAATCTACATGCTGTGAACAATCTGTAAATGTATTCATTTATTCATTCTTTACATCTGTGTCATACATTTATTTTTCATTATGTGGCAGGGAGAAGTCTAAGTACAAGATATCCAGTGTAAAATGAAATAGAACCACCTGCCTGCCCTCATGGAATTTAGAGTTGATTGAGAGAAAACAGAAACATAAACTAATATACAGTTCTATATTATGATATGTTCTTAGAAAAAACAAGCAAATAAACAAAAATCAGAGATACTTTGATGGTAATGGAATGACTTGCTAAAAGTTACTTTTGGGCTGAGGCCCAAAATATGAAGAGAGAATCAAAAAAAGGATGCAAGAATGAGTATTCCTGAGTCAACAAAGGAACCAAGAAAAAAAAAAAAAAACAACAGAGTGGCAGGGGCAGAGCAAACCTGTGACTGGAGACACAAGGAATCATGGGCAAGAGAGATGAAGTCGAAATTACCAGGGAGGGCTCAGTAGATCCAGAAATGAAAAGTCTTTGAAGAAAGGTGAAAATTATATATTTACATATATAGACATATACATTTAAATGTTTTATTTTGGAAAATTTCAAACATATACAAGGAAAATAGAATAATATAATGATCACTATGTAGGCCTTACCTATATTCAACCATTGCTAACATACTATGATTTTTGTTCTACCTGTTATATCCCCTATTCCCTACCCCACTTGGTTATTACTTGATATTTGTAAGTAAAAATTATATATTCTGATATTCACAAAACTTGACCATGAAGTTTTAACACATGAGTTCTCCATGTAACCCACACTCCCAAAAATGTACAGAATATTTCTATCCAGCAATTTTTAAACAGTTTTATGGGTCTAGCATTCACAAAGCCTATAATTCACCCATTTAAAGTGTACAATCCAATACTTTTTGGTAAATTAACAGTTTCATAATCATCACCTAATCATCATTACCTAATTTGATAATAGATTGTCTCTTCTAAAAGAATTCTTACAGGCATTAGTAGTTACTCCGCATTTCCCTTTCCCAGTTCACTCAAGCCCTATGCAATGGCTAATCTACTTCCTGACTCTGTAGGTTTCCCTCTGATCTATTCCCATCATCTTTTATCAATGGAATCACACAATATGTGATTTTTCATGACTGACTTCTTTCATTTAGCATAATGTTTTCAAGGTTCATCTATGTCACTGCGTGTATCAGTACTTCGGTTCTTTTTGTCAAATTTTAATGTTATGTGGATATATCACAACTGAGTTGCGTCCACTTTTCAGATATTACAAATTATGCTGCCATGAATATTCAAGTACAAGTTTTTATGAAGATATATTTTTATTTCTGTTCGAAAAAAACCTAGGAGTGAAATTGCTGGGTCACATGACAACTCTTTGTTTAACAGGTGGAGAACTGCCAAACTGTTTTCCAAAGACTCTGCATAATTTTACATTTCCACAAACCAAGCACAAGGGTTCCAATTTCTTCACATCCTTGCCAAACCATTATTGTCATTTATTATAGCCACCCTAGTGGGTATGATTTGGTATGTCATTGTAGCTTTGATTTGCATTTTCCTGATGACTAAAATGTTGACCTCTTCTCATGTCTTTATCAGTCATTTCATGTTTATCAGCATCTTCTTTGCAGAAACATTAGCTGAAATCCCGTGTCCATTTTTTAAATTGGTTAGCTTATTATAGTTACAAGAGGTCTTCATATCTTCTAGATAAAAGTCATCTACTTGTGTGTGTGTGTGTGTGTGTGTGCGCGTGTGTGTGTGTGATTTACAGTATTTGTCCCCATTCTGAGATTGTCTTTTCACTTTCTTGATGGTATAACTTAAAGCATGAAAGCTTTTAATTTTGATGAATTTATCTCAATTTATCTGTTTTTCCTTTTGTTGCTTATGTTTTTTATCGTCATATGTAAAAACTAATTTCCTAACCTAAGGTCATGTCATGCAGATTTATTCCTATATTTTCTTTGAAGATTTTTAGTTCTAGCTCTTACATTAAGATCAAAAGTACATTTTTAGTTAATTTCTATGTTGATATAAAAGGAATTCACCCAATTCCATTCTTTCGCTTTGAATACCAACTTGTCTGGCTTGATTTGTTCAAATGGTTATGCTTCCCCCATTGAATTTTCTTGAAACTATTGTTAAAAATCAATAGACAAATTTATGGCTTTATTTCTGGGCCCTAAATTCAACTCCATGTATCTATATATCTGTCTTTATGCTGTAGCATCACCCCAAATTTTATACTTTTTTAAAAGATTTATTTATTTATGCATACAAGCTGGGGTACATGCCAGAGGCGTGGGGCGGTGAGAGGGTTCACCAGAGACAGAGTGGGGAGCAGAACAGGCAGACTGATGGAAATACACTGCTGAGGGGAGCAGCGAGCAAGGCAGGAGAGGTCTGCCGTATGATGTGGGAATCTCCCTGCCAGGCATCGAACTCGCGTTGCCACTGCCAACAGCTCCACAGCGCAGCGCTTAAACACTGCACCACCAGGGAGGCCCCAAAATTTATACTTTTAAATAATCACCCCTTCAGTCTTGTGTGAACTGGCTTGAAGAGGGCCAGAATAGTGAAAACAGTGGGAATGATGATAAATGATTGTGATAGTTCTTGTGGAGAAATTATGGTCACTTTTCTTGGAGTCATTACAGCGGACAGATGTATTTTGGAGATAAGTCTTGGAGAAGAATTTCAGAGTGCGCATGTTGAGAATGAGATTGAGAGACATAAGCAGAGAGAGAGGGAGAGGAACTCTGGGCGTCTTGCTCAGCCAACAAGGTGCATGGTGGAACAATTTAATGAGGTAGAGCAGATCAGAGAAAAGGAATATTTCTGGGGAGAGTAATCTGTTTTTAACATTATCCTTATGAGATACCTTTAAGGTAGCTAACTAGAGGTGCCAATTATAGTCTTGGTTATAAAATTATGTTTCTTAAAATAGCCAAGTTGAGAGTTGTACTTAGAAAACTTTTGCCTAGACCTTATTCATGCCTTTCTCATCATTCATCTCTATGGCTCAAATATTTACCTTCTCAGAAAGACTATCACTGAGTTCTGCTTCTCATTTTCTTCAAACACCTGACCCCACCCTAGTTTCACTCTGTCACATTACCTGCTCCCTTTCATCGTAGAATTTCTCATGATCTGAAGTTACTGTTTTTAATTTTTGATTTACTGGTATATTATTTACTGGTTTCCTGTTTACTTTCCTTAGTTAGAATGTAAGCTCCATAAGAAAAGATTCTTTATCAATTTTGTTCACTCCTATGTCCATATAGTTACCTGGTGTTTTACGTTGAATTGATTGCCTCCAAAATTATATGTTGAAATCCTAAACCTCAAAGCATGATGGTATTTGGAGATGGGGTCTCGAGGAAGTAATCATGTATAGATGAAGTTATGAGGGTACCATCTTCATGATAAAGTTACTCTTTAAGAAGAGACACCAGAGAATTTATTCCCTTTCTCTCTCTTTCTGTCTCTCCCCCAACATGTCCATTTGAGGACACAGTGAGAAAGTGGCCATTTACAAGGCAGTAAAAAAATCATCAATGGAGAAGTGAATTAGCAGTCAACTTGATTTCGAACTTGGCAACCTCTGTAACTCTGAGAAATTCCTATTACTTTAGCCACTCGGTCTATTGTATTCTGTTATGGCAGTCTTAGACAATACACCTGAAATGGAAAAAAATGTATGATTACATTTAATGAATGAATTCTAGAGATCAGAAGGTTGAAGATGGTATGGGAAGAAATAAAATTTGGAGACTTTTCCACATTTTAATAGTATAAAATAAAAAATGATGGATTATATTAACCAGAAAGATAGAAAGGCGGCCTCCCCGGTGGCGCAGCAGTTAAGCGCTGCGCTGTGGAGCTGTCGACAGCAATGTGAGTTCGATCCCGGGCCAGGGAGAGTCCCACATGGTGTGGCAGACCTCTCCTGCCTTGCTCGCTGCTCCCCTCAGCAATGTATTTCCATTGATCTGCCTGTTCTGCTCCCCACTCTGTCTCTGGTGAACCCTCTCACCGCCCCACGCCTCTGGCCTGTACCCCAGCTTGTATGCATAAATAAATAAATCTTTAAAAAAAAAAAGGAAGAAAGATAGAAAGAGAATAGAGCTCAGGACAAATTCCTAAAGGGCTGTGAGCTAAAATGTGGGAGAAAAGTCAACCAAGATTATAGTTTAAGAAGGACAGGATATCAATAGTGCAAAATGCTGCTGTTGAGACAGCAAGTAAATTGTTATCAACCAAGTCATTAATTCATTAGTTATTTACTGAATACATTCTAAGCAAAAAAGCTGGAATTAGTGGATAGAAAACATGTACAAAAAATAATTACAATATGTGGTTGATGATACATGACACAGAAGGCGGAACTCTAAGAATATGTTGGACACTAGAAGGAGAATGTAGAGGGCATTCATTTATTAAATCACACAACAAACATTTTTGAGGACTACTCCAGGAAAAAGGAACTATATTCACACAAATAAGTAAACTTAGAATAATCCAAGCTTTTTCATTAGGATGAAGGACAGCATATTTCTTCCAGTGATTTTGATTTGTAAATACTTATTCTCTTTATTCCATACACAAAACAATGTGTTTTCCTAAGGATAAAGAAAGAAAATTACTCATTGGCATCAAGGAACACACTAATGTAGTACTTTTACAGGAAAACTCAAAGAGGACTAAATTCAATCAATTATTTTTGGAGCATCTGACATGTATTTAGCATTAAACTTGCCTTATAATGACACAGAAAAGGTCATGGGAACTATTTTTACAAGTTTACGATTAGAGAAACTGTAGTGTTAGACAAAGGCAAATAGACCAGAAATATAATGCAATGAGCATGGATTAAGTTAAACTGAAATTATATTTTCTTAAAAATAAACCAAGATATTATCCAGTAATATATCTTGGAGCATTAGAGACTTCTACCCTCACCTTAGATTCTGCTGAAAATAGTGATTTTTGGTCTGTTGTATGGGAAGAGAAAAATAGGCAGTCACATATGCTATAGCTTTATTGTTATTTTTCACTAGATTAAAAAAAAAAGAAATAAAATCAAACAAACAAAATCCCTAAGTAACAACTTGGAAAGAATATCTGAGGCTGGAGGAGTTTTAACATTTACATTGAAAATGGCACTATTTTTCCTCTAAGGGCAAAATCTGGCTATAAAAGGTTTCTTCCCTGAGGTTTGCCCAGGCCACAATTATGGGACTATCAGATATAATGAGGATGGTGTGGCTAAGTCCCCATGCATTGTACTGAATACTTATCCTGACAAAGTGTGTATAGACATAACAAATATAACAGCCACATTAGATTTACAGGCTATAAAAAAATATTGCAGTATGACTTATTTGTCAAGAAATATAAGATGCATTATAATTTGCCAAGAAAAACTATCTGAAGTGTTTTCTTTTAAAAAAAAATGTGCTTGCTTGCAAAATATTTGGAAAGTAAGTTATCTATTACTATTGCTTGCTTGCTAATTGTCAGTAATAATCCCTTTCAATTACAATGGTGAAGTAGGTCAGCCAATTTTTAGTGCTTATGAAACTCACAATTTAGAGCAAGGCAGCATATCAGCAAGTTAGATTTTAATATGATTGAGCAATAGGCTTCCTTTCAGTCCTCTTAACCCTAAACATGGATACAGATTAGATGTAATATCAAAAAGTAAATACGTTTAATTTTATTTATATTATTTTTGTAACTATTTGTAATAATTACAATCCATTCTCAACTCTTTATATCTTTTAATAGATTTTATTCTCAGTGCAGTTTTAGGTTTAAAGAAAAAAATTGAGTAGATAGTACAAAGAGTTGCTATATATTTCCTCTTCCCCATTCACCAATAATTTTTATTTATCTAAATTCTATTTTGAGTATTTAATATTCTTAGGCAATTTATAAATTTGAGGCTTTCTTTGTGTAGTTATAGTGGTAACACTATCGTCTTACCCTAATTACTTACTGAATTTCTCCTGATATTTCCAGTTTCTTGTCATCAATGTTTCTTATATAGTTGGTCTCTCACAGCTGTTGAAGAGCTTTTTTCTGGCTATCATGATGAATGGCCCCAGCAGCAGTAAGTGTGGAGGTGGGTCGGAACCAGAAGATTCTGGGGAAAGGAAAACCTCAATCCAGTCAAAACTGATGAGGGAGTGAACTAAAGTTATAGTAAATGGGCTGGAAAGGAAGAGACAGATTTGAGGGTATACAGGTATATGTTTAATGTAAACTAGCAAGAGTTAGATGTTGCACTGAAGGAAGAGAAGAAAGAAGTGCCAGGTTTCAGGTTTGGGCTACTGGTTGGTGTGGCTGTTAACAGCGATGGGGAAAGTCAAGTAGAGGACAGATTTACAGAAGTAGGAAATACTGACTTGCCATTCTTTAGGGACCTTCAAGTGAAGGTAGTTTTTTTTTGTAGTTGAAATAGGGGCATGTGCTTGAGGAAAGATCTCAGGACTGTTGTAGGTTGAGTTGCATCTCCCCCCACCCTAAGAGATAAGTGAAATCTTAACCCCAAGTACCTTTTTAGAGTTAGAATCATTGCAGATATAATTAGTTTAGATCAGGTCATACTGGAGAAAAACAGGCCCTTAAAATGACTGGTCTTTCCAGTTGTATAGGTGAAAGACACACATGGACAGAAGTCTATATGAAGATAAAAGCTGATACTGGAGTTATGGAAGTCAAGGAATAGCAAAGATTGCAAGCAAATCACCAAAGTGAGAAAAAGCAAATAAAGGTTTTCCCCTGTAGGTTTCAGATGGAGCATGATCCATCCTGCACTTTGATTTTAGACTATGGCTTCCAGAACTGTGAGATAACAAATTTGTGCGGTTTAGCGCCTCCCAGCTTGTGGGAATTTGTTACAATGGTTCTACAAAACTAATATAAGACTAATGAGTTTCTGTTTAGAAAACTCTTTAAGAGCGCCTATAGACTCTGTTGCAAAGCAGATGAGTTAACAACACACACACACACACACACACACACACACACACACAGAGTAGTGGGGATAAGTTATATCAAGAAAAAAATTCAATGTACTCCAAAAAACTATTAGATATTGATAAAAGAAATGAAGTTGCAAGATACAAAATCACTATACAAAAAGTTGTTGCATAAAACTGATCTAGCAGATAGAAGAATGATGAAAATAATACCATTTACAGTAACATCAAAAAGAATAAAGTACTCAGAAATAAATTTAACCAAGAAAGTGAAGGACTTGTACACTGAAAATTATGAAACTCTTGAAATAAACTGAATAAGACACAAAGAAATGGAAAGACATTCAGTGCTTGCGGATTTGAAGAATTAATATTGTCAAAATGGTCATTCTACTTAAAGCAATAGACAAATTCAACACAATCCGTGTTAATAGCTCAATGATATTCTTCACAGAAATAAGAAAAATATCCTAAAATTTGTATATGACCACAAAAAAGTCAACTAGCCAATATAATCCTGAGGAAAAAGGAATAAAACATGTCATGTTACATGGCTTCGAACTATATTACAAAGCTTCAGTAGTAAGAACAGTATGATACTGGAATTAAAACAGGCACAGAGATTAATCAAATAGAATTGAAATCCCAGAAATAAAGTCATACATATATGGTCAACTAATTTCTGGCAAATAAGCCAAAGTATATAAATGGAGAAAGGAAATTTTCTTCAGTAAATAGGGCTGGAAAATTGGAGAGCTATATAGAAAAGAATGAAAATAGACCACATTTACATTAAATATTAAAATGAGTTCAACATTGACTAAAGACTTGGATATTAGATCTGAAATCATAAAGTTCACAGAAGAAAACATAGGTGATAAGCTCTTTGACATGAATCTTAGTGCTGTGGATTTGTCTCCAACAGCGAGGAAACAAATGAGAATATAAACAAATGGGGCTACATCAATCTGAAAAGCTTCTGCAAAGTGAAAGAAACTTTTGCTAAAATGATAAGGCAGTATACTCAATGGGAGATGTTTGTAAACCATATATAAGACAAGGTGTTAATATCCAAAATATATAAACAATAGCAACAAAATATAATCCAATTACAAGCTGGGCAGAGGATCCAAACAGTCATTTCGTCAAAGAATATATACAGATGACCAAGAGGCACATAGAAAGATGCTCTGCAGTGCTTACTAGGGAAATGTGATCAAAACCACAAAGAAGTGTCACCTCACACTGATGAGAATGGCTATTATCAAAAAGTCAAGAAATAAATGTGGAGAAAAAGGAGTCCTCATACTCTGGTAGTGGGGTTGTAAATTGGTACAGCCACTAAGGAAAACAGTGTGGAGGTTGCTTGAAAAATTAAAAATAGAAACATTTTATGATCCAAGTTTTTACCCGAAGAATATGAAACCACTAATTTAAAAAGATATGTGCACCCTCTGTTCATTGCAGCACTAGTAACGATATGCAAGATATGGAAATAACAACGTAAGATCCAGACTATGAATGAGTGGGTAAAGAATGATGTGGTAGAATACTATTCAGCTATAAAAAGGTGATATCTTGTTATTTTCAATAATATGGTTGGTTCTTGAAGGGATTATGCTGATTGAAATAAGTGGGAAAGAGAAAAACAAATATCTTATTTCCCTCATTTGTGGAATATAAAGGTAAAAAGCAATTGAACAACCAAAACAAAAACTCCTTAGATTTAGACAAAAGAATGGTGGTTAGCAGAGGGAAGAGAGTGTGTGTGTTTGTGTGTTTTTTGGGGGGAGGTAGGTAGATGCTGCCAATGAGGTGGTAGATGGTGATTGTACATTTGGTGGTGTGTGCTGTGTGATATATGTAAGTACTGATGTGAGAAATTGTACACCTGAAACCTGTATAGTATTTGTAAACAATTACCTCAATTTAAAATAATTTAATGTGATTTTTTTTCTCACTTGCATAGAGGAATTGCATTTGTAATTATGTACAGTTACGCTTATCTTATTGGCACAAGAAGTCATTCATTTCAAGCATTAAAGCACAGAGTAAGGGGCCTCCCCGGTGGCACAGCGGTTGAGCGCTGTGCTGTGGAGCTGTCGGCAGTGCACGATGCGAGTTCGACGCCCAGCCGGGGAGAATCCCACATGGTGCGGCAGACCTCTCCTGTCTCGCCCGCTGCTCCCCTCAGCAGTGTACTTCTGATCTGCCTGTTCTGCTCCCCACTCCGTCTCTGGTGAACCCTCTCGCCGCCCCACGCCTCTGGCCTGTACCCCAGCTTGTATGTATAAATAAATAAAATCTTAAAAAAAAAAAGCACAGAGTCAGTTAGGCAGGCATCCTGGTCAGCCCCAGTCTGATCATTCAACAAGAAGCCTGAATATCTTTCCAAAATTCACACATGTGTGATGAACATGGCTTGGGCATCATTCCTGCTTATGCAAGTCTTGGACTTGGCAATGATTAATCATTAGGCGGTCTTGCTTTCCAAGACTGTTGAAACAGGACATAAATGATATCACCAGTTTATAAAAGGTGTATTGAAGAGTACCAGTCAAGAACTTAAATACATGGCTCAGTCCTGGCTCTGCAATTTCCTAGACCTTTCGGAAAATTCTTGAGTAAGCATCTATAAGTTTTTGCCAATTCAGCGTCTTTTTCCTTCAAGGATTTTCTCCCTTTCCTCCATGTAGACATCAAGTGGACTTGTCTCACTTTTCTTATCCCAGATTTGGTAGCTGGTCCTTGCTAGTTCTTGACCCTAAGTCAGTCAATCTAAATGATTTGTAAATGTTATGTGGGCAATGAAGTAAAATATTTGCCTTCTGTAATATGAACACCAAAGGTCAGTGCTTCAAGCAGCTATCTTGCTGCCACATGGAGCAAATCTGCTTAAGACTCAAACCAACCTGGTGGATGCAGGACCACGTGAAGGAGAGACACAGAGATATAAAAATACCATTTGAACCAATAAAATTCAGCTATACTTTGAAGCTTTACCATCCAAATGGATTTCCTAGTTACACAAACCAATGAATCATATCCCCAAGCCCCACCTCTCTTTCCCATTACTTAAAGATGAGTTTTGTTACTTAACTCATCTGTCTTTCAGTTTTTATATTTATAAACTAAGGCATTGCCTTTGAACTTCTACCATCAATGTAAGAACGTGCTTATGTTCTTACATATTGTCTAGACCATACTGTCTAGCACAACAAAGGCAAGAAAAATACATAACAGAGCAGGGTCATCCTAACTCATCCCGTGACCTGTGGCAGAACTATCTGCCAAGCCCAGACTAGATCAGTCAAATCTAAGTCAACCTGCCAATCCATAGGCAATCATAGATTGTTTTGTAAGTAATAATAATACTAAGAGGAATGGAGGATGTTGAACACAAAGGTAATTTCACATATGCTCTTGAATGGAACAAAAACAGGTAGATAGATGCTTTCCAAACATTATCTCAACCCAACATTCTTGTTAGCATTTCTGAGCTTGTCTAAAATTATTACCTCATCTTCTCTAGGAAAAATTAAGAGGTACATTTATTATGCACCAGTGGAAATAAAATAGGTACAGATATCAGGTTGAGCCTTTGTATTTTAGAGCTAGAAATTATCTAGTTCAATTTTCTTCTTTCACAGATGTGACTTCTGAGGGCCAGAGAGCTTTTACGATCTATCAAAGATCTCTCAGCCAGTTAATGTCAGATGGGGCTAGACCCTCAAGCTTTTATATTCCTACTTCATCACTCCTCCTGTTATGACAAATCTCTTTCAGTGTTTACCAGGTTTGGAAGGATTCAAAGTTAATTCTTCCTTCTGACCTCACTGGTTCTAATTTTTCTAAGTTTATTTTCAGGTTTTTGAAAACTGTGAGATTGAATACCATAGTTTCTTCTTGTCCAAAAAAAAAAAAAAAAAAAAAAAGAACAAATAGTAGGAACAAGTAAGCCTGTTGCTGTGTTATTAGACTATTTTATCTTGCCCAGATTGCCTATTCCATAAGAATATGATGCTTTTGCTATTTAAAAAAAAGGCAAATTTAAGTTACCACTCCATATCTGTCTATATTTATGACAGCAATTTTTTAAAGGTTGAGCAGAGTTACCCCCACACCTGTTTCTTTTAAACTGAAAGGGACCCAGCTGCACTCTGCAGGGAAATCACAAAGACAACTGGAGATCTTGTCAATTTACAGCCAAGCCTGACTAGAGAAAAGTGGATAGCTGATTTGAGGAGATAAGGGAATAAGTACATTTACCTGAAGATGAGCCTGGCCTAGCTGAAGAGACCAGAGATAATGAGGAAGGCTTCCTTTGGTTTGGAGGGGAAATCCATGATTCTGTAACATCAATCAAGGCAGTTTTATCTGATTTCTAAGTTTCGAGAAAACCAGTGAACATTTAAAATAACTATTCAGAAAGAGTAAAAAGGAGATGGGGAAGGTACAATCGTTCTCTGTTGTGTAAAGTTAGAAAATAAAGTCTTCAATGGTATGAAATTAATATTAAATTTCAACAGTACCACATTGAAATCATGACTTTAGGTTAATTTCATAACAGAAGATATCCTGGTAGATTTTCAGGCCTTGCCTACAAGGGATTTTGATGCCAGCTCAATGCAGATAGAAGAAAAACCATGTATCAGCATATGAGAGCTGGGATAACAGGGTGACCTTCTTTAAAAGTTAAATGTTTTTAAAAGTCTTATTGAAAACAAACCTACATCATATATCCTTCCAGAAGTTTAAATGTGTGTTAAAATCATTCACATTATACTTACTAGCTATAGCGACAGGATGACTCAGGGAGCAGGTTGTCTATGGAGCTGGGCAGACAGGTCAAAAGGAGGAATCCTGGAGCCTTTGGTGGCTTTTTAGGCTTTTAATGGTCTTGTAGTGAGACAGCCAGGTACAGGGCAGGCAATGGGGCTGAGGGGCTGGCAGGCTGGCAGGTTTCCCAGCCCCCGGCAAATCTTCTCTTTCTCGGACTCTCAGGTGTTCTTTCTCGTGGTCTCTGTTGTGCCCCAAATGGCCTTCTGCTTCACGCTCTGTTCTCTCCTGTCTCTGCTGCTTCTGGCACTGCTCCTTCTGCTTATAAGCCCAGTCTCTGGCTCAGGTGCGCCCACTCATGCAGGCCCACACCCTACCCCAGATGCTCACCATCAGGCATGCAAGTAGGCCTCAGAGGTCCATCATTGAGGGGAGGGTGGAAAAACCTGATTATTCTTTCATTTACCTTACACTAGCTTATATCATCTTATTTTCCTATTTACTTATAGACTATAGCTGTAAGCAATTCATCCACTTACCAAAGACAGGAAGCAGAGGGAATAATCTGAGACTATTGAGAAAACCCTTCATTCTCTTTTCTTATACAACACAGGTGTGTGTGCATGCCTGAATATTCCTTGTTTATATTAATTTGACTTTAATAATCTGATTAACTCATAGGCAGGAATTAACCTGCCTGATTAACCCTTTATTATTATCTACTGAGGCACAATTCAATTGCAGCGGTTATAGGAGGAAGTGGAAAGATAGAACCAGCCATGGTCATGATAAGTGTAGCAAGATGCTTGGCATTGGAGGGGCGGTCCACAAAGAATGAAGAGGAATGCCTGAATGTCAGGAACCACCTCCCTCTCAATTAATTTCACTTAAATATTAAAAAAAAAATACCAATTATGGGGAAAGGACATGCTGGAGTATTAATCATCTCTATATTTAAGTTCTCTATGAATAAGAATATTAAGCATGCACATCGAAAATATTAAAATATACAAACAGTAAATGGCAATGACAAATGACTGGTCCTTGTACTAAGGACCATAAATGTCTGGAGATTAATGATATTATTTCAAGGTAGGTGTGGAGGGTGGAGTTCAAATAAGGATTGAGATCAAGATAAATCTTGAACCAGAGCTTCAAGGATGATAGGATGCAGATAGACATGCATGCGAAGGATTTCCACCAGAGGGGAAAGATGTGAGTAAGGTGTCGACAGAGGAAATGCTGGCAGGATGTGCAGAGGGCAGGGTGGAGACCATTTTTGATACTGGAAAGAACATTCTTGGAAGGTTGCATGTGACAAAGAAGCTAGCACAAGAAGTTATGGATTTTTTTTCCATCTAGACTATAAGTAACCTACTTCAAAGAAAAAATATGTGAACTATTTTAATCAGATTGGTTAACTGCTAATTACCTAGTCAAGATCCCTTCTGTATAGAAGACAATCCGCAGCACGTTTATAGTATCCTAAGTCCTCCAGCAGATGGACTCTGCATTTAGAGACCCACCAACAAAATAATCCTCATGAATGATGAGAGGAGCCCAGCATCATATTTATAGAGTTTTAGGGACACCTAAGCCCCTACTGACAATATAATTTTATTTAATTTCTCATAATCGATTTTTTAAAAAATATCTAACCTAGTAGCAACAGTTAATATATATATATATAAATATAGACGAAAGTGCTTGCCTGTCTTTCTCACTCCCCTCCACTGAAAACTTTTCCCGGCTCCATCAGCAGAAGGATCTCCCCATTCTTTCTGTCTTTTCCTATTTTGTAATGTGACTAAAGAAGCAGTAAACAAATTCTAGATCCTCTCAGAAATGCTGAGGATTGCTCTCTTTAGGGGCCCTGATTTGTAAGCACTTCCTTTACCAATGTTTACCTGTTTTTGCATTATCATTCCCTATTCAATCTTCCATGAGACCCATAAGGCACTGCCCTCAGTCTGTAACTCACTGTCTCCCAACTACCCTTGTTCACACTCTCAAAAGGAACAAGCAGTTCTTTTTCTTCCTTCTAGTCATTTCCTATGGGCTAAGTTTTATGGAATTTATATAATTTTGAAAATATGAGAATGCTCTAAATATTGAAGATTTTCTAAAATATATTAACTTGACCAGAAATGCTTACAGTGAAATCTTCCTGAAGGGATAGTGGCATCTTAAGCAAATAATCTGCTAAATTAATAAACCTCATAAATTACAAAATCCCTGAATACCAACTGCTGAAATACAATCACTCTCTGACCTGAACCTATTAAATGAAGAAGTCTGCTGTGCATAATTTACAACAGTGCTGTGAATGAAAAATAGCTCCTCAAAAGGGGAATAAAATACAAAAATGGTCTTGCTGTAGAAACAGAATTAGTGGTTATTTCAGCTCTTATTTTTTTCTAACACTGGTTTATGGGTCATCTAATAATCTTTATCATTATTTTGCTCTCAACTGTGCAATAATCCACAGTCAAGACAATATTACATTTTGTTGCTTGAGTGCCAAGAGCAATGTATGATAGGCAATATACATCACATTTATGTTGTATATGTGTATAATGTTTCCTTAAAGTTGTAAGATATAATATTATATGCTGATGTCTGTTAGTAATAAGGCAACCAATCTAATTAGTCATCTTGTCTAAATAATCAAACTATTTTCAAGATATTAAATCAGTGGTTCCCAAATGGGAAAGGTTTTGTGCTAGAAGACATTTGGCATGCCTGGAGTCACTTTTGATAGTGGTGGAATTGGGGCAAAGGGAGTACTAGTGGCATCTACTGGGTAGAAAAGTCAAAGGGGCTATACATCCTGTCATGCACACCCCTCTAAATAAAGAATTGGTCAGCCCCAAATGTCAATGGTGCTGCTGTCGAGTAACCCTATATTAAAATGATAAAAAAGTAACTCAAGTTTCTAGATATCTGTAAATAAATAGTATCTCAGGAATAATTTTTTGCCAAGTATTTTTGCAGAATTTTTCTCCCAAAAAGGCTACTCCGGGTCAGCCAAAATAAATTTGGAACTCACCTTCCTAAGTACCCTCTGGAATTGTGAGTAAGAGGATTAGCAGCAGTCACCTTTATTTGTTCAAAAATTGCACAAAGGATTCCTTTTCAAGATATATAACCCAGACTACGAGGAAAAACTGGGTAGAATATTAGTTACAGCCTATTTCCTATGAGGAGTGTTTTGGACCCAGATGGGTTGAAGGAAATACAGAGAAAGAAAAATCCTGTGCTCTGTCATTCATGCTGATTCTATTAGTGAAATCATATTTAAAACCTCAATCTTTACCTATTATGTTGGGACTTTGAGGGTGAACCCTTGCTGGGATTGATTGATTAAAAGAAAAAAATGAAAAGGAGTATGTAATTAGGGCACTCAGATATTGGTATTGCTAGGTCAAATTGTAAAAATCATGACTGAAATCTGCAAAGCTTGCTTTATTTATTGTTTTCTAGATCTAAAGCAGTTTAGCTCCTGAGCTCCTCTACTACACATGTGCACACACACACTCTCCTTTTCACTGATGATGGAAAATTGTTCATTTTCCCACTCCATGATCATTATGTCTTTATGATTTTAAAAACATATGTTCCAATGTCAAATTCAAGATTCAAACTCAGTCCGTGCGAGTTTCTCCCATTCTTCATTCTCCTGTACAACTCCAAGGAAGATGTACATTGTCTGAGCCCTGATAAGTTAATAAGAGCAAAAGAACAAAAGGTTGAATAAACTATAAATATCTGCCCCACCTAAGGACCGAACCCCAACAAGCACTGGGACGAGTGAGACTCCGAGCAGAGGATCCATGTTTTGGTACCTCTTTACCAAACTACTTTCTTATGTTGCTCTTGCTTCTGTTTTAACTTTGCTGCTAGTTCCAGTGGATGATTTTGCTCTCTCTTGTAACCAATACCCAAATTCTTTTACCATAATGCCCACATAAATTCTGAGTTTCTCTCTGGTACCCATGTTACTTATTATCTGTGGAGGTTCATGGACACCCGCGAATAGGCCCTTACCCTACATTTCTTTTCCCTAAAGGGCTGGAGTCTGCATCTGAATTCTGTTCTGTGACACAAGCTTAGGGTCCACTAGTAAAAGGGTTGATGTACCTTAACAATCATTAGTGAGTGGGAGATCTCAAGGAAGACAGTAAGTGCCAACATCCACCTTTTCCGTGAGGGTAGGATTTCCCCCAGTTTCTTAACATTTTTGGCTCAACATTACCCATGAAATATTGTTCCTGGCAATGAATTTTACAGTTTTAAATTTGAAAACTAAAGATGAATTCATAACAAGAACCACAACTCTGATAAATACATTAAAATTCTGAAGTGGAAATTAGCTTAGATGACTTCTTTTTGAAACCACCAACAGTTCTAAGTCACTAACTATAAAAATTGCAGGGTTCAAAAGTTGCTTTATCCATTGTGTGCTAAACATTGCACATCCTTTCATGCTTTCAATAGTTAATGGGTTGGAGGGTTTCCTTTAAATTGAATGTTTGTGTTAGATTATTTAAATGTTAAATTGTTTACAAGTTAAAAATAAAATTGATATAAAGATGTTTGTAATTTTATTTTATCATCATCTAATGCTGATGAGTAATTGCTGACCCATTTTTTAGCTGATTTGTTTGTCTGTTACATACATACATATAACAATATGTGTCAAAAAATAGAAATGTGAACAAATTAAGCTTTATCAACAGCATCGTATTTTTATTTTATCATCTAGTCTGCAAAGATATTTGCCTCATGGTACAGTCACTATTATAATACAGAGATTTTTGAAACTCCAGTTTCATGGCTATTAGAAGTTAGACCAATTGAGCCTGAACTCACCTATTTTCTTCCATCAGGAATGGGATACCAGCAGAATGAGAGGGTCAGTACAAAGTGACTCGGACCATTATCCTCCTGTCCTAGCTAAAACCTGCAGTGTATTTCCTCAGATACACTTGTAATGCCTATATGAAGGGCTTTTTAGAAAGACAATTAAATGACTGCTTTGAAGCAGCCTTCTTCTGACACCAGGATTGATGTTTTCAATCCTTTGTCCCTATGTCTATCCATCTCCTAATGTCAATGGGAGACTTTCTTCACCTACCTGAAGATCTTGTGTCTGACTCTTTTAGGGTACTCTTTCCTTTTTGTGAATTCAGTGTCGATGAACCTTGCTGATTTTTTTTTTTAAGATTTCTTTATTTTTGCATACAAGCTGGGGTGCAGGCCAGAGGGGTGGGGCAGTGAAAGGGTTCATCAGAGACAGAGTGGGAAGCAGAACAGGCAGATCAACTGAAATACACTGCTGAGGGGAGCAGCGGGTGAGGCAGGAGAAGTCTGCGCGCCACATGGGAATCTCCCCGGCTGGGCATCAAACTCGGCTGGGCATCGAACTCGAAAAGCAGCTGCTGACAGCTCCACAGTGCTGCGCTTAACCCATTGCACCACCAAGGAGGCCTGATTTCGTTTTTTTCACATGGGTAAAGTAATATGCATTCACCTTAAATACTTTTAACCTCAACCTCAAAATTTTATATTCACCTCTGCAGAAATCTCAGAGTTACTACCATGGTCTCAAAGGCTCATTCTCTTCTCTGAGCTCAATTTCTAATTTTCTAGTTAAAGGATAAAATGTAGTCTCAAGATAATTCTTTAAAGAAACAACTTACACCAGTACCAACCTAAACCCTGAGTTTCTGCTTCTCTTCACATCTACTGCCAATGCTCCTTCCAAAGAATTCTGCTACTTCTGCTGCTTTTCTGAAGAATGGTGGTGTAATCCTTTATTTATATTCACTAATGCAAATATGTGGTGACAGAAATGCATTCCCAACATTGTGACTAGTGTGAACCCCACACAGTAGGGACCTTCCAATTTATTTTCCATATAAGAGCAGTCATATCTCATAACTGGTTGTAGTCCAATAGTAAAGATGACATTTTTTAATTTCCTTCTTTGCTCAGTCCATTCTTAATTCTCTAAGGTAAATAAAGTGGTGCAGATAATGCCTGACAGCTCCTAAAAGTGACTAAAATTAATCTGTTTTAACTCCTTTTTTACTACAGTAAGATGCAGATTGGAGATAAAATGGAGATGGGTGGCTTGTAGCCAGCCTCTCTTATTGTTTAAATAATAGGGCTTGGTTTTTCTCATATGCAGTGAAGGTGGTTTATTCTGTTTCCTAAAGAGCATGGGAGAAAGCATTATCCCAAAGCAGCATCACCACAGCTCAATCAACCATTAATACCTGATATGATGATATGATCACTTTATTATCTTTGATTATTAAAGAATTGTTCACTGATGAAGTACCCTGAGTGGGAGATCATATTTAGCTTTGTCACTAATTGTCCACATTTAACATATATATGTCATTTGGGGATATAATAGGTAAGTGTTAATTTTGGGGTGGTAAGCAGAGAATAGGACCAGAGTTATATAATTTTTAATCAATATAATACAGATATTGTGGTTGCAAAATTATCAAATACACATGCATACATTTTTCAAGGAGGGAGTTGAAACTCAGAGAAAGTTAATCAAATACAGAACCAGGGCTGAAGACCGAGGGCTGTCACTGCCAGAGCAATTCTGGAGCAACCACCCCAGGGTGAAATGGGGATCCCCAACACAGGATGGAATGTGAATATCTTTGAGCACCTCGACATGCTATTGGAAATTAAAAATTTTCTTGTGCCCACTAAGAAGTAGCTTCTATTTGTGGAGGAGAGAAGGACCCATATAGAATTTGGGGGCAAAATATACCTGAGGGATCAACTAGTCTCAGTCTCTCAATTTCAACATGAGGTAACTGATACCCAAGATAATTAGTGGCAGATCCGGGGCTAAAACTCAAGTCACCCAATTCCCAATCCAGTTCTAGTTTCACGTTATCATGCTTCTACAAGGATTAGAAAAATAAAAGGGGTTGCCTGACTTTCAAGAAGAGAAAGAGCAGAATACAAAATTAGGAGGGACAGGTGATGCAAAGAACAGACCCCAGGCAGGATATCTGTTCTGGAAAGTTGTGAGAGAGCAGCATGTGAACAGGATGTAAGGAACTGGTACATCCAAGGTGTAGTTCTCAAAATGTGATCTCAGACTAACAACACTAGCATTACCTGAGAAATTGTTAAAAAATGCAGATTCTTGACTGAACCTACTAAATCTGAGTTTGGAGAGAAACTGCCAATCTACATTTTAACAAATTTATCAGGTAATTGTGATATAGCCTTAAGTGTGAGAACCTAGCAGGAAAGTCTATAAAACTACTTTGGACACAGAATCTTCTGAATTGGAAAAAGCTTCCTATGCCAGGAACATCTTTGTTCTAGCTGATCTAACTATGAAAATTGATCTGATTATTTTTATAAATTAGCCACAAAATCTTAATAAGGCTAAAAATTTATTTTCAAGCTTCGGTATTACTCCTATATAATTATTTTTCATGAAGTCATTTAGTGCTATTTATTTATTTAGGGATTTCCCTCTTGTGGTTTTTATGCATCTATGTAATTCAGGACAGCAATATATGGTATGCTAAAATTATTTGGATTCACTGTATCAGAGGAAAAGAAAGAACATCATGTTGTGTATCACACAGACTTGGGTTTGAGTCCCTGCTCTGCTGTGTGAAAAGACCATGAGCTGGAGCATATAGTTTATCTTCTACTCTCAATTTTTGTCTTCAGAACACACAAATATAAATACCTACTTTGTGGGGCTCTTTTGTAACACCCAGATGAAATAATTTATTGTAAAGTAGTATCAATGATATTTATTTATTTCCCCCTCCTCTTAATTTTCTGTTCTACTAATTTTACCTTTACCATATGCTGTGTTGTATTAAGTGGCTTTCAACTGTACTATAAATTCAGAGGATGGAGAAGGTATCTGAGACTTAAAATCTGCCTGCTCTTTACATAATGCTGTGAACATCAGAATGCAATGGACCGTCAGTTATTGAGAAGCATCCAGCATGCAATGGCATGAAAAAGAGAAATGCCACCAACATTTGTCCATAAGCTACTTACTGTCACTCCTGCTACAAAGGTGCATGCTGCCTGTGATCCCTATTCTCTAGCTTTCTAGCACAGATAGCAGTCAGACTTTAGCCACATCAAAAGGTTATTCTTCTAAACACAAACTGGAACTTAGTCTGATGCTCTCATTACACTCTAGAGTGATTCTCAAAGTGAAATCTCTGCAGAAACAGCACAGCCATACCTGAGAATTTCAGTTGGAAATACAAATTATCAGACTCTACCCCAACATACGAAGTCAGAAACTATATTTTCATAAGCCCTCCAGGTGATTCTCATGCACAGTAAGAACACTGACCTAAAACAATACCCTTATTTTTCCTCCCTAGTCACTAGCCATCCCGTCTAACATCAGTGATATTCTTAGGGAATATCTGGATCAGGAGTAGGTAACAGGATAGCAATGTCTGCATTATATCAACCAACAATAATTACATAATGAAAATACAATATGGAATTTCACAGAATACCTCATGGATCCTACTTCAAAGACTCTTAATAAGTACAGTGTGTTAAAGATAAAAGATATTAATTAGACAAAAACTGTTTAGGATAACTAGGTTAGATATGGTTTCTTCCTTGAGAATTTTTCTATTTTTAATGTTTAAAAACATTCTAAACCTCCCAAATCTCCTCAAACTTATTTGAAAACACCTTTCTTTTCAAATAATAATATATTTTTGCTGATACAAACACCTCTCTTGGGGCTGAATTTCCCACATCTGAGTATTGTTATAATACAAGTTGCTATTAAAAGTTTTTGATGTTAAACTATTTTTCACTTTCAAAATCGTTAGTTGTGTGGTTCTCAACTGGGGCAATTTTGCCCAAAGAGGATAATTACCAAAGCCAAGAGTCATTTTTTCTTATCACAACTTGGCTAGGTTGTTGGGAGGGATTTACTGCAAGCATCTAGTGAGGAGAGGTCAGAGAAGATACTAACCAACACACAGAACAGCTGTCCACGGTGCAGAACAATCCAGCCCAAAATGTTAATCGTGCTGAGGTTGAGAAACCTTGTATTCTCATCAAGTATTTAGAGAACCCCTTCTGGGTACTCACATATTGAGCTACAATACAGGCTTTATTTCATGTTCAAAAGTCCAGTATGTACTATACTGCCTGACACAAAAAGTCATTCAGTAAGAGCTTGTTGAATGAATTAATTAATAAAAGAGTGAATGGTTGGGGAAATGTGACTTTCATAATGAAATAACAGCAAACCTTGCAAGACAATGTAATCCCATGTTATTTAACTTTGTTATTATGTACCACAGTGAAATCCATGTCCAGAAGACTTTGAGGAGACTCTGAGGAGGAGATATGGTTGCAAATGATCTTAAATGATCAGAACAGATGTGGGAGAACAAAGAGCTGTCCAGCCAAGGGGGACATGAGACACACATGGAAAGCAGGGATAAGTCTGGTACCATTACACACCGTACAGTTCAAGGCCTCACAACTGTCATCATGTAATTCTGTCTGCAGTGTCTTCTGCCCTCCTTTGTCCCCTTCCATGTCCTATCATAGACAGGTAACAAGTGGCAAATATTGCTAACTGGCCACCTAAATGTCAGAGGGATTTATTTATCACTCTAGGATATTGCTTTTCTGTTTGATTATTTTTAGGAGGTTTGTTTTCCTTTTAATCTTTTTAAATTATCTAATTATCATATATATCAGTGATTTTTTTAAGATGTATTTATTTATTTATTTATTTAAGCACAGAAGAACTGGGGTGTAGGCCAGAGGTACAAGGGATGAGAGGATTCACCAGAGACAGATTGGGAAGCAGAAGGGGTGGATCTACTGAATTACACTGTTAAGGGGAGCAGCGGGTGAGACAGGAAAGGTCTGCTGTGCTCTCTGTGGGTTAGCTCCCTGGCTGGAGATCAACTCAAGCTATAGTGATGATAGTGCTGAGACTGAACTTCTAGGCCACCTGGGAGGCCCTATCTCAATGAATTTTTAACAGGCAATTTACATAATGCTCAAAGCTACCCTGCATCTCCACAAAAATCCACTCCTCAGTGTTTGACACCGTGCTTATTTACTTGTTGGATTGAATTTAATGCTTTTAATGGCACACTCTCCAGTTCACCGCTGTCTCCACCTACTCTTTCATCCCCAATCCACTGTAATCCTGTGTGTCACCTACCCAGGCCTGAGGTCATTTGCTATGAGAGAAGAAGTTCTGGACTTGGAATGACAAGACCCCTCTGAACAAACCTCAGCTAACCACTGAGCTCATTTTACCTTGCTCAAGTCTAAGACCTGTGCTCTCCACGTGACAAAAAGCAAGAAAGTATATATATAATATTCTCAAAAAAGTAAAACCACGCCCATGCCTGTAATTTATTTATGAAAACCAAACAAACTTTGAATTCCATTAAGTGATAAATTCCATTCTAAGCAATAACATATGTGAAACACTTAGACATCAATAAGACAAAAGGGGTTCACAATTTTGTATTATTTTCATTTTTTTTAAAGATTTATTTATTTTATTTATGTATACAAGCTGGGGTACAGGCCAGAGGTGTGGGGTGGCGAGAGGATTCACCAGAGACAGAGCAGGGAGCAGAACAGAGAGATCGATAGAAATACACTGCTGAGCGGAGCAGTGGTGCGGCAGGAGAGGTCTGCCGCGCCATGTGGGAATCTCCCTGGTTAGGCATCGAACTTGCGTCACTGCTGTCGACAGGTCCACAGCGCAGTGCTTAACCGCTGTGCCACCAAGGGAGGCCCTTGTAACACTTTCCTGATGCTTTAAATATTATCAGTAATAAATCCCTGTTTACTTTTATGTTTAATGTTTTGAATTAACTTTCTATTAGGTACAATTGATACCATGGGAAGACAAGTTGCATTTGTCCCATGGCTTCAGATACTTCCTGACATCTTACAAAATCTTAGATGTAAGATGTTGTTAATAGTCTTTCAAGACCCAGCTAAAGAACTCCTACATAGAACCTTTCCACAACCACAAACTTAACTCTTCTGAATTCCAATAGTGGTGATTTCTCTTTCATTTTTTTTTAACATTATATGCACACACACAGCCTTGTGTTGTTTCTATTATTGTCACACTGTTATTTAAATACTAGTGGAACTGAGATTCTAGTCTTTAATTGTTCCTGTGTTTATCTCATCTCTCCTCAACTGAATAATGGGCTTACTATGTCAGAGGCCATGTTCCCTGCTATACTTTGAAACATGCCACATAGTAGGTACCCAATAGCACCTAATTTGACTTCATTTGAGAAGAGTGTTCGATCCTGGCGGTACCATATAAATGGGTCTCTTCTAAACCCCTCATTTGTAACCTTGTCTCTTCTGTTATGTAACTAGAGACTAGCTTTGAAGTGAGGTTATGATAAGTTTCTTTCTTTCTTGTTCCCAGGAATGAAAGCCCTTATTTTCTATCCTGGAAAAAAGATTTGAATCTCTCTAATGTAAACCCAAGTAGATGTTGTTATTTGTAATGAAGGTCATCTGCTAGAATCTAAAAGTATCTTTTGGCAATAATTATTTAAGTAGCATATTTCTAATCTTCAAAGTGATAGTTCTGTGTTTAAAATTAATTTTCTTATTTGTCTATGGTTGCAACTTAAAACACTTCCTTATATGCACTATAAAATGTTAATAGCTACATATAGAATGCCTTTACGATTGCAGTGTCATTTTTCTCAGCTTAATCAGCTTTTTTGAATGGCATCATTATGATCAAAGTTGTTTACAGTAATAAAGTATGAATAGTTTCGATAAAAAAAGTAGGCATCATTGCAATTAAACAATATCTGGTGTTTTAGAATGTGATAACTACTTAGAATGCTTTCGTGGGATAAACGAGTCTACAATAGAAATATAATCACCAGAATGACCTAAACAAGTCTTTGAATCACAAAATGGGAACATGAATTGGGGGAGCAGTGGTGCCAACAGATTGGGGGGTAAACAATGTTCAACACACCTGGTTTCGTTCAAAAAAGTTGCAGGTAGTTTATTAACATTTTATTTACACTGGTACCCTTCATCTAGTTCAATATCTGCAAGGAACAAGCAAATTTAAAATTAAGACAACATGCCGAGTGTCTCAGTAAAAGTTATGTCTTAATATTCTGCTTGATAAGTTATATTGCAAAAACAGCATATTCATATTTGTAGGGTATTTATCCAGTTACATTACTATTCTACTGGAAAACATAACAACTAGGATATATAAAATAACTGAGTCTTTATACTATGGACTAACAGATCTCTAAACTCAATAAGGTTTGCTTGATTCAAGCTCTGATTTTCAGGTTTCTGTTCCTTTTCTTTTTTTCAAAAATTGACTTACTTCTAGTTCATATATATGCTCATCGTCACTGCCATCAGAGGTGGCAGATAAGACAAATTTGATAAATTTCTAGTCACTCAATGTTGCTAACGTTTTGAGCTTCTAAAATAAGGTTTAAAGAGGTCAGAAATGGTACTTTTCTTTGAAGGATTAAAAGGGTGGCTAATTTCAGCAATTTTACAGGGTAGTCATCTTCATAATGTTAAAGTAAGTAATGCTGGGAGGGCTAACACACACCCAGCTGAACATGATGAATTGTCTTGATTTTTTTGAAGAAGGGAAATAAGTACTTATATTTTTGACTTGATTTTTAATATGCAGAGTAAACAGGAACCTATGAACCTACGTACAAATAAAGGGGTTGCTTAAAAAAATTTACTTAAACTCATGGTATGTATAACAATAACACTGAAATATAACTCAAAATCTGTTATCTCTTTACTGATTCATTGTTTTTTGTAACTAGCAAAAGTGCTGCTCATGGCAGAGTATTTTAATTTGCCAAATGAACAAAATCCAGACTTCCCGGACCTTCATTTTGGGTTTGGCACAATCTGATTTTGACATCCTTGAGCTAATTTATGGCCACCCAGCACTGTTTGTAAAGCTCCAGCCTAGCCATAGCTCCTTGGAAAACTGCAGTTTTCTTTCTTCATGGAATCTCCAAAAAAATAGACAACCTCCACCACCCAACCCTAACTTCCTCTCTATATTATCTAAACCAAAACTTTCTGAGGCTATTCAATTCCCCCACTTTTTTTTGCAGCCAGTGACTTTTTTTTTCCTCAAAACTTGTGTTGTCTAAATATCGAATGGTTTCCCTTGTAACAGGACTATAGGGAAACCAAATAGGAGAGAGACACTGGGGGGGGGGGGCGGAGAGCAAGGGCGCAAAATGGAGTAGAAAAGGACACAAGGGACCATGGAGATGGATCACGGGTGATTTGGTGGTGGGTTACCCAAGGGGAATACAAAATGTAAAAGATATAAATAACAATAAAAATATATATTAAAAAAGAATCCATCAAATTGAAAAACAAACAAACAAAAAACAAAACAAACAAACAAAAAAAACTTGTGTTGTCTGTACAGTCATTCAGCACTTACCCAAGGCTATTTTAGAGTTCTGGCTAGCTACTTCTGACAGTCTTTCACAAAATATATCCAGAAAAATATTTAGTAGGAAGTTTTAATATTCATGAAATATACTGTTGATAGCAATAACCTATGCTCTCAGTCTGTAACTTGGGAAAGAGTTTCTTATAAATCTGGCTTTCTATTTTCTTTAGATTTCAAAGTGTTCTTTCTCTCTTTACTCTGCAGGAGATACCTAAGTTAAAATTATGACAAAAAAATTTTTAAAACATTTGTCCACTGAGCTATCAGAGTGTCAGCTAAAATACCTAAACAATAATTTTAATTTGTCTTAGAAAAAATACAAGAGTCAGCTAAGACATCTCCTATCTTCAATAATAGCAATATTCAAAAAAACTTTCTATCCTTTATTACGATATTTTGATTTCTACCCATTCAAGGACAATTTTCTAACTATAGACTAAGCCAACGATGTCTAAAGAGGAAAAATAGTGTGACAACACTTTACCTTATCAATAAATATTACTTTACAGTATAATTAGAAACTGTAACTTAGTAGTTGTTAGTTTAAGAGATCAGCAAATCCATTAATTTGAGAACAAACATACAAACCAAGTGCTGGTTGACCAATACAGGGATCATCTTTGGATAAACGTAACATGATGTGTATTTTGTATGTCGCTTTTACTTTTAAACAAGGATGTGGGAGGTGAGGATACTGAGGACTTTGTTGTTAGACATATTAATATTTTGCTTTTTGCTTATTCTGGCAAATAGTAATTATATGTATTTAAGTTATCCAATGCAATGCTTTGATAAATGGAACATTGTGAGATTAGCACAATCATATTAGGTAACATGGTCATTACCTCCCATAGTTGTCTTCTTTTTTGAAGTGAGAACACTTGATTTTGCGCTGTCAGTAAATTTCAAGTAAACAATACAGTTTTATCAACAAAAGTCACCATGTTGTATATTAGGTCTCCAGAATTTACTCATTCCATAATTGAAAGTTAATACCCTTCGATCAGTTTATCTCCCTTTTTTATTCACTTTTCAGTCTCTGGGAAAGATCATTCTATTTTCTGTTACTGTGAGTTTGATTTTTTTTCTTTTAGATTCATACATTTGTGAGTTGAGATATCTTGTCTTTCTGTATTTGGTTTATTTCACTTAGTTTAATGTTTTTGAGATTTATCTATGTTGTCTCAAAAGGCAGGATTCCTTCTTTTTAAGGGTGAATAATATTTCATTGTTTATATATACCACATTTTCTTTATCCATTCATCAGTTGACAGACACTTAGGTTGTTTATATATCTTAGTTATTGTGAATAATGCTGCAGTGAACATAAGAATGCAGATATTACTTCAAAGTAGTGATTTTATCTCCTTCAGACATAGTTACATGAAAGTGGAATTGCTGGATCACATGGTAGTCTTTTGAGACACCTTTCTGTTTCCATAATGATTGCACCAATTTACATTGCCGCCAACATTGCCAATCATCCCCTTTCTCCACATCCTTACCAACGCTCATTATCTTTTGACTTTTTGAATAATACACCTACTAATGTGGGAAATGATATCTAATTGTGGTTTCGTATGTATTTCCTTAATGTTTAATGGTGTTAAACATATACTTGTTGGTTTTCTGTATGTCTTCTTTTGGAAAACGTCTATTCAGCTCCTTTGCCCATTTTTAAACCAAGTTAATTTTTTGGTGTGTTATTTCGTAATTGAGTTGTGTGAGTTCCTTATATTTTTAGGTATTAACTCCTCACCAGGTAGATGATTTGCAAATATTTTTTCCATTCCATGGGTTGCCTTTTCATTCCATTTTTTGTTTCCTTTGCTCTACAGAAATGTTTTAGCTTGATATGGTTCCACTTGTTTATTTTTGCTTTGTTACTGTACTTTTGATTTCAATTTCAAAAAGTCATTGCCATGACCAATGTCAAGAAGATTTTCTCCTATTTTTTTTTAGGAGTTTTACAGTTTCAGATCTTATGTTTATGTCTTTAATCCATTTTGAGTTGATATTTACATAAATGTTATAAAGGTAAAGATCCAACTTCATTTCTCTATAAGTGATTTTTAAAGTTTCCCACCACCATTTATTGAAAAGATTATTCTTTCCCCATTGTATCTTCTTGGAGCTTTGACAGAAAATTGGTAGACTGTATATGTCTGGGCTTATTTCTGGATTCTCTATTCTGTTCCATTGCTCTGTATGTCTGTTTTTATGCCAGTACCATGTGGTTTTTATTACTGTAGTTATGTCATATGGTTTGTAGTAAAGAAGTATGATGATTCTGGTTTTATTTCTTCCTCAAGATTGTTCTAGCTGTACAAAGTCTTTTGTGGGTCCACACAGATTTTAGGATTATGTTATTCTGGGAAAAAAAGCCATTGGAATTTTGATGAGGTTTACACTGAGTATGTAAATTACTTTCAGAAGAATGTGCACTTTAATAATATTAGTTATTTAAATCCATGAGTGCAGGATACATCTCCTATTATTTTAGATACATCAATTATAAAATACTTATAAGTCATGGGGAAAAAAAGGAAATTTTCCAAAAAAGGATGTTTGAATTGTATTATTTTTATTGAGGTAACACTGGTTTATAACACTGTATATGATTTAGGGTATAGGATCACACATGCCCAGATGTACATTATCACACAACCCCACCACCTAAGTACCCCACATCCTCCATCACAATCCACTGTGCTCCTTCTCCCCTTTAGTCCCAATCCCCACTCTCCTTTGGTGGTCTCTACAGTGATATTTCTAGGATTTTTTTTGTTTCATTTTATCTGACTATTTTTTTTCATTCTTTATATTTCACATATGAATGAAATCATCTAGTATTTGGCTTTTTCCTTCTGACTTATTTCACATATTGTTGCAAATGGTAACAGTTCATCTTTAGTTTTTACAGCTGAGTATTATTTCACTGTGTATTTATACCACACATTCTTTATCAACACATGTGTTCTTGAGCATTAGGTTGGTTCCATAACTTGGCTATTGTAAATAGTACTGGCATGAATGTCGGTCCTGCATTCCTCAGATAGCTAGAAGTGAAACTGTTGGATCATATGAGAGATCTATTTTCAAAAGTTTGAGAACCCTCAAAAGGAGGACACTTACATAGTCACACACTCACACCTGGGCACACCCTTCGTTGGTCAGTTTCTCAGACTGCTCAGAGTTGCACATGAATCACCCACTAAACTTAGACTCAGGTCACCGTTGCTGCAGTTTATATGATTTGTCTCAACAAGCTCACTTCTAGAAACCTTCTTGAAAAAATTAAGTATTTATAGATGTCATGACAACTCCCCAGCCTTTGAGATTTTAATTGTGTTATAAATGTATCCTACATTTCCTCCAGAACCTATGGGAACTCTGATGGGATAAGAAAACATAGAAGTTTCCTAGTTTTCTCTGGTTCCAAGCTCTTGCTTTCATGGCATTAGTTTTGTTGCTTACAAATTATCCCTATTCTATATGTCATTCCACATGGAAACACTGTCCTTTCTGAGCCGAGGAGGTGGGCCACTATGAAAATATTGTTCACACAATGTCTTTGGCGTTTGGTCAGCTTCACAAAAAGTTTAGCGTGAAAGAGGAATTTAACATCACGATACTGCTCAACCCTCTCCGCCTAATGATATTCTGCTTCTTTGTCTTCAAGCTTTGGAATGGAAGCTCTTTTCCCCTAATCCTGACATATATCTCCATCTCCATTTTAGAGAATCATGATCCTTTTTTAATAAGAATAGATGTTATCTTTTTCTCCACAAGGCAGTCTATAGAATATTGCATCCTCCCACGCTTCCTTTGCTTCAGACTAAGTTCATCAATGTAGAAAGTAAAGCCTGTTTTTTTTAAAGATTTATTTATTTATGCATACAAGAACTGGGGTACAGGCCAGAGGTCTTTTTATATATTATTTTCTTTAGCTACATATAGATCAGGAATAAATCTGAAAAATCTTCTTCTGAGCACTTAAGTTTTCTAAACAATCTAAAATCAAAAGGGAAACAGCTAAATAAATTATGGCATGTCAATTTAATGGAATATTATATTGCCATTAAAAAGCATGAGATATTTATGAACTGACAATAAAATATGTTGTTATGTTATTGTAATATGAAACACTTTAAGTTAAAAGAGAAAATTGTATAGCATGTGTAAAGTATTATGTCTTTTAAAGAAAAATACATATATTTGTGTATCCATTAAAAAGCATCTACAGGGCCTCCCTGGTGGCACAGCGGTTAAGTGCTGTGCTGTGGAGCTGTCAGCAACAGCGGCAACAGCGACACAAGTTCGACGCCCAGCCGGGGAGACTCCCACATGGCGCAGCAGACCTCTCCTGCCTCGCCCGCTGCTCCCCTCAGCAGTGTATTTCCGTCTATCTGCCTGTTCTGCTCCCCACTCTGTCTCTGGTGAGCCCTCTCACCGCCCCACACCTCTGGCCTGTACCCTAGCTTGTATGCATAAATAAATAAATCTTAAAAAAAAAAAGCATCTACATAGACATATATCTCTCTGGGGGAAGGAAAACAGTCACTGTTTGTGTTATTCTTTTTATCACAATAAGTATTTTAATTGTACAAACACTGGAAAGACTCAGAAAAGTACTAAGCTTCAAGGAAGATGTAATTCCTTTATTATTAACTTGTTTAAAAGCAGCAGTGGGGCCGGGGAGAGAGAGGGGGTAAAGGAGGGTGAGAAAGGAGGGAGAAGAGAGGGAAAGAAAGAAAGGAGGGAGGTAGGGAGGGGAGGGAGGGTGAGGGGGAAAGGGAAAAAGAAAAGAGAGAAAGTATTCAGTTTGTTGTGAGGTATTTCTTCCTATCTATATTTGCTGTTTTATTGCATTGGCTCATATATAAATTATTTCTTCATATAATATGACTATATGTTGGAACATTAAGAGTTGATGAGACAGAAACCAATGCTGGTTTAGATAACCCAACCTGAGCTGATTATCAGTATATGGCATTAGTGTGTGTGTGTACCTCAGAAATTGGTTCCAGGTGGGTGAGCCATCTTAGCCTCTTGTCTGACAGTTGTTTGACTCTCCCATTGGACAAAGTGAATAAATTACACAGCTTTGTTTGTTGACAGAGGCCACTCAATAACCCTTCGGGACTTAGACTTCAGATGAAGCTGAGTCTGAGGATTCAGGGCAGAGAGACTGAGAGAAATTGAGTATTTGATGAAATCATTGAATTGATGGATCAACAGACCCTTAAACCTCCCTTATTCTGTCTTTTCAGTTATAGGACGCAATAAGCCCCTTTCTTATTTTACTTATTTTGAATTAGTTTTTCTGTTAGTTGCAAATGAAGGCATCCTGCTAATATATTTTTTAAGTAAATAGCCAAAGGTGTAGGCAAAGACTCATGCACAGTGATGACATAAAAAATGTTTCTATAACAGTAAAAAATATATAAATGATCAAGATGCCTAATATAAGGGAAACAGGTATATAGATGACAGTTCACTGACAGGTTATACGGCTATTCAAACGTGTTATTGAGTTCATTTATATTGACAGTCAAGCTCCTATCTACTTCTATGGCTTAGTTGACTGGAGCTACCCTCTAAGCATATTCCACTTTCTCATCTACTTACTTGCTTTATGTAGTTTTCTTGATTGGAATGTCATCACATTCTCTCAACTTACAGCTTCATTTTACTTACCCTTTAAAATTCAACCCTGACATACTTCCTCCAAGAAACCTTCCCATGACCCTGTCTTCCTTGTTCCCCAAGTTTGTGCTAGTCCTTCCCTTATGTGTCCACAATGTCTGTGGTTATTGCTTCTCTAACTGATGGTATTTTAACTATCTTCTTTTAACTTTCTTCAGCAAGATTCTGTGAACTCTTTGAAGAGACACTGGTTCTTATTTGGCTGTGTATTCCTAATGCCCAAAGATCTAACTCTATCTAACTCGGATAGGTACTCTATAAATATTTATAGCCTGCATGGGTGAGTAGTTAGGTGACTAGATGACTGGATCTTAACCATAGATATATCAAGAATATAGGATGGTTGGCTTCCAATTCTTATGAAGGTTTTTTGCATTTTATGCAGAAATGGGACAAATCTGTTTTAAAAACTGACTTCAGAAATTAAGATTAGATTTTTTAAAATCATCCATCTTTTAACTTCCTTCTGTAAAAATGTATTAACCAAATTTCATTAATAAATATTTATAATTGAGATAGCTGAAGACAAACCCCATACTGTTATTCCCTCATGAAAAATTAAATTGACTTACTCTTTTGATTAATTTTGAAAGCATTGGTTTAAGGTTATAGGAGTCTGACAGAAAAATTGAAGCCATGATTGATTTACATGACACACTTTTAATGGAAAATACTGTAAAACATTGCAAAAGCACTTTGGCATCTTTAAAGATGAACTCGGATGAGAAATGCCAGGTTTTCAGGGCAGGGAAAGGGCTCTGTTAGTAACCTTCTCCTCAGGGTCACCCTTCCTAATGCCACTGGTTGAGCTATGGCACTTTTACTTTCCTCCCTGGTACCTTCAGGAATAACAGGGAGACCAAGAGACAGCATCCTGCCCCCCATCTTACAAACAATGTTAATACTATGCTTTATGAAAAGATTTGAAACCACCGAGAAACTATAAGATGAATTCAGAATCTGCAAATTACATATTAAAGGTACAAGGCTAGCAATATCCCTTTTCTTTACCTCTCCTGAAAGACAGATTTTATTATTCATTTTTGTATCCATACCGCCAGAAGAGTAAATGCATAGAGTAGCCCTTCCTAAGAATTTCTGAAAGAATGAAATGCTAATAGTGGTAATATTTGGGTTGTGGGATTACTTATGAATATTATCTCCTTTTTTTAATTATTTAGTCTTTTTCAAGTTTTCTACAGCCATGATGTACTTTTGTTATTTTCATAAACTCACAGTCAGTGAGACAATGGGAGAGAAAAGAGGATAGTCTAATATTGGAAACCATTCTGTTCTCTTCTGTAATACAACATGTTTCTAGTAAGTGTGGCTTTGGTCTATGTGACAAGCAAGAAACAGGTCTGCTCTAAGCACCAGCCTATCAGAAGTGCAGTTTACCTGGTATTTTCCTCCAAGTATCAGAGTTTTTATTCAAAATCTACCTAAACTTATGGGAGAGTTACAGTGAAGTGAACTCATATTTACTGCATGCCTAGTGAGTTAGATACTTAGGCTAGTCAAAACAATCGTCCCACTCACCTTATATTCTACAGTGGTATCCTGAATGACTATACCATGGATGTAATCTTTCACTTTCTTATAATTTCCATTTCTTCAAATGATTTTAAGTAAAAACACTGTGCTTAATCTCCAGATGCAACTTCAAGACCTATCCCTTCATCCTTTACCAACAAGATCATCATTCCTAGATACCTCTTAGAAAAACCATCCGTAGCTACCACCTTAGACAGTATCATCCTTTACAGATCAGGAAATACTAAGTAAACCATTCAAGGGCATGATTAGTGAGGGGTAGAACTCTAGATCTGGCCAAGCATATCTCTAGCTTTGTTGAATTAACCTTTGCAGTCACAGGCTGGCAACCATCTTGAAACATCAAGGTAGGTCCCCTCTGCAGTAAGGTACGGTTCTGAGAAAGGGCTGTGCCTGGGTACAGACTGTGCCTCAGACCAATACTTAGAATTTTATTCTGTTTTGTTTCTCAGTGGTTTCAGTTTCTAATTGCCAATTTGTAAATAAAACTTAAATGTAAATTTGTAAGAAGTAGGAATCTCTCTTCTAGTGATGAAGGTGGAAAAAAGAATAACCAGACTTTACCTTTGATGATTATGTAGTGTGGATAATAACAAATAAGTGACAAAACAACAGAGGCCATAATTGCTAATATATCTTACCATTTTTCAAAGCACAATTAGCTGTGTTATTTATAATTATCCATTGCATTTAGTATATACATTACACTTACAAAAACATTTATATGTAGGTACATATTAAAGGATTCAAACATAAATATATATTTATATGGAAAGTAACATTAAAACTGAATTCTTACATAGATTATTTAATTGTATTCAAGTAACTCATCAATAGGACTTCAAAACTGTAGATGTAATGTTAAAGTTTCAGATGTCATTATTATGTAATGACATCAGAAAATATAATGTGCACCAAAGTAGTGAAAATGAGTAATGTCAAAACTAGAGCACACTAAAAGTGACACCAAGCATACAAAATATATAATTTAAGTTAAGGAAAAAAATGTTGATATGTAAAATTAATTGAAATTAAATGTTAAATAAAGGTTAGGGAAGCATAGGCCTAAAAACTGTTAAGAATTTATATGATTTACAAATTTAGTCATTTAATTTTTATAAGCTGAAACTCATTATATAAGTGTCAATACTCAGATGAATTTTGTTTATCATGTTTTTCAAGAGTCACAAACTATAGGGATTCAATGACTCAGATCCCAAATTCTGTCATGATGTGAATCTGTAAAAATATGTATTACATAGGTAGAAGTATATATGGAAAAAAATATCAGGCAAAACCTAGCTAATGTGAAATTAATTTTGTAAATTGAAGTAGGCAATGATACAGTTCTTTAAGAGATTTCCAGGAAATTTGAAAAGAAATGCAATGGTGAGTAGACCTTTTTAAAAAGGAATGGCTTCAGAATTCAGAGTAAGATGACAGAAAATATCAGAATTAAAATCATATGTACTCATGTGCCATACAGAGAGGGGTTATCTAGGATGGGAACTGTTACAACAGAAAAATGAAAGTAAAAATCATACCATCCATTTAGAAATATCAGAACCATACAAACATTTGCCCAGTACTGCAAAAACAAATTTCCCACTACTTTTTGGAAGATAATGCAATTTTATTCCTCTTTTAGTTTCCATTTTCGGTAATGTATGCCTTACCTAGGTTGAATGAATATGCCACAATACTGTACAAAAAAAAACAGCTCTTGTTTCAGCTTAATTGGGAACCAGAAATAGAAAACATCTCAAGGGATTCCTGACTGAGCATAGCAGGCATAAAATATTTGGAGCACTTTGATCAGGTTTTGGATAAGAATATGAATTATATTTATTCAAATGCCCTTAAGTCTCCTGAATCTTCTGGCCAAGTCAGCCATGACTCTGAATGAGGAGTGACATTTTATACTTTAAAGGAGGTTGAGTCTGTGGTGTGACTAGAATACTTCCTCTGGAAGCCTGAGTACTCCCAGCTTCTCCACCCTGGAGCCAGGCCCCAACAGTCCTGGAAC
Source organism: Scalopus aquaticus (assembly GCA_004024925.1). Lineage (NCBI taxonomy): Eukaryota > Metazoa > Chordata > Mammalia > Eulipotyphla > Talpidae > Scalopus > Scalopus aquaticus. Next base: position 53,632 of record PVIJ01008098.1, read on the forward strand.
ACATCCCAGACTAAATCCTTAATTCCAAGCAGTACTATCACTGTGTATGTTGTCACCAGGACATTAAAGGCAAATCAACAGAGACCCCGAATGAACAAATGGACACTGCCAGGAATCCTCAACCACTCTGGCACCCCAAGGGCCAGTAAATTCCATCCCATCTCTCAGATAAACAAGTGATATGCAATAATGTAATTATAGGGTAATGCTTGTAGTCTTAAAATGGTGAAAAATATGCCAATTCCCTCTAGGCACCTAATCTTTCCTTTGCTGTTTTCCTACTCAAATGTGCCTACTTTTTCACTTATCTATTCTTTGTATTTGTTCTTTAAAACTTTAAATTCAGTTACAAATCAGCTCTTCTGTATTATTAATTTTCTCACATTCACTCCATGGTGGTGTTACTTCCCCTTGTGTTTGTCTGTAATTTTCTCCTTGTTGATGTAAAATCCTATGGAAGCTCCAGATTTTAAATGCGCAGTTTATTTTAAATGTGTAGCTGTATTTATTTCAATTATTTTTTTTCAAGATGTAGAACATTTTCATCATTTCAGAGGTTCCCACCAGGAAATTCCCAGTCACTTGCCTCCCTCTAACCAGTCATTTTAAAGTTTCTATCACATAAACTAGTTTTGCCTTATCTAGTACTTCATGCAAATGCAACTGTGTACTGTGAATCATTTTTGTCTCACTACTATAGCTCAGCATAACACTCTTGAGATTTTTCCATGTAATAGTTTATATCAGTGGTTCATCCTTTTTATTGTTGAATAGTATTCCACTGCATGATTATACCATATAACATTTGGAATATTTTGAGGGATTTTTGCTCTCATGATTAAATATGTTATAAATATTTATATACACATCCATTTGTGTCTTGAGGTTGAATTGCTGATTCCTAGGTTTTTAAGATAAATTATCCATGATCCTCATGTTTTATAAATCAATACAGTGAGTTTAAGATTAAATTCAACTGTGAGAGCTAGCTATCCTCTATGCATGATAACAAATAGGACTTCAAAGAATGAAAAGCAATCATGAGTTGTGAAGAATTAATCATGGAAGATCCAGTGAGAAGCCTTCTGGATGCTAGCCAACTTTCACACTATATTAACCCTCTGCCCCACTGTGGATCATGTGGTTTTTTATTTGTTTGTTTTTTTCATTTGAAGTAGTAGGCACCGTAACCGTCGTACTTCTACCTACATCCTACCATTCACTATGACACTGTTGACAAGAAAACTTCTTCCTTTCCAACTTGGGTTCAGTAATTGGTGACCCAAATACTGGGCTGCAAATTAAGTGACAATAGGCAAATTATTAAGAGAAAAGACAGGGTTTATTTATGAATGTACACTGTATACATGTGGTAGTGCTTAGCGATGAGTAACTCACTCATTAGACAGAAAAAGATGTTTAGATACTAAATTTAACAAAGAGGAAAGGGAACTCAAAAGTTTCAATAGGAAGGTTTTCTGGAGCTTTTTCTTTCTCTTTTGCTAAAGGAAACAGGCAATGTCTCCACAGAAGCTGAATTCACAGGAAACCCCTTCAGGGTTAATGGAAGTAGTGCAAAAATGTCTTTCTTCTTCTTTAGGGCAAATCATCTTATTTTAAAACAATCCTTATACTAATTCTGTGTGTTTGAGTGGTTCTCCATAGTTCTCATAAATTAAAGCTTCTCTAGAATTTTAACCAAAAAGAAGTTAAGTTGATTGTTGTGAAGAGAGATTCAAATTAGAAATTTGAAGTAGGAGGTTTAGAGTAGGGAAGAAAAGCAAATTTAATGATTGGTTAATGATTGGTGCAGACTAGCCTTTAAATTTAGAGGGCAACCAGTTAAGAAATATTTCCAGATATTGGACTTAAGCGTCTCTAGTGAGTGGTGGTGATAATGTCACAGTCATGTCCTTGACCAAGGAGTGGAATATGAAAGTGTTCCAGTGAAATTTCTGAATAGTCCATACTGTTGTGGTAAAGATAAAGTCTTTGAAATTATATTAAATCATCCAATTAAGTTTAAAGGGATTCAGAATACAGTTAGTTTTATTTCAAAAGGATGGCAAGTTAGGAGGGGTGGGAGAAAAAAATTGGAAACATTAATTACTGACAAAATGCAAGATGGCAGGATTCAGTTTATTAAGGGGTGAAAATAAACAATAAGGCTAGAGTTAGGTAAATTGCATAGATGGTTTATAGTTTTCCATTGAACAACAAAATTTTTCTCTTCAATCTCTCCTCATTTTAATCAAAGTAAAATGAGTCTTGCCTACAAAATAAGCCCTGTCTCACTAAATTTGGTCTAATTATTTACGTGAGTGTGGCAAGAATAATTGATCATATAGGCTTTTTAAAGTTTGTTTTTATAAGGAATCCTGGATGAAACTTGAAAGTCTCTAAAGGTTCCCTTACATATGGAACTGAAACAACAACAAACTGATACTTACAGAGAACTAATTGGTAATTGTCAGAGTAGGTGAAATGGGTGAAGGGAGTCAAAATGTGCAAACTTCCAGCTATAAAGTAAATATCTGGTGACTGTAATGTATACCATGGTAACAGTCATTGGTAATACTGTACTGTATAGTTGAAAGTTATTGAAAGAGTCGATATTACAAGTTCTTATCACAAGAAAAGTAATTTTGAAGCTAAGTGATTTTGTAATACTACTTGTGGTGATCATTTCATAATGTATACAAATATCAAATCACTATTTTGAACACCTGAAACTAACAAATGTAATATGTCAATTTTATTTCAATTAAAAAAAAATAGAAAGTTGTTTGATTTAAAACAAATAGTCAAGGCTGGACTATCCCATCATACTTTACTTGCAGTATCTATAGATTCGCATACATTTTTCTCTTCTCATGGTATCCAAAATAGTTTATGTTTCCTGGCCCCTTCAGAAAGCAACCTTCTTTACCTATTTGTAATACTGGAGCCATGTAAGTTAGGTAACAGGCTTAATTTTCCTTTCCAAGATGTTTTTGTAAGTATTGATTCCACAAAATCAACCTTAATTCCTAAAAACTGACCATCACATTCAATCTCATGCACATTCTCAAAAATGCCATTCTAATGAAAGCCTTGATGATGTAACCAATTTCCCAATTATGCTGTTTTAAGAACAGATTTCTATAGAACTTTTGCAAGTAACAATATTTCCATGAAATTAAGAATACTCAAGAAGAGTTCCTCAATTCTGAAGGAATCAGGTAGGGGGAAAAATGAAAATGTTTCATTTTTGTTTACAAAGATAGAATCTATGAAATTTTTGTGGTTGTAGATAGCTTAAGAGAAAAGGATTCCTTAAATCCAGAAAATAGAACATTAAAGGACCAGCAATGATTCAGACTAAAGATCATAAAAGTTATAATTATTCTTAATCAATTGCTTAGTCCCATGTTATTAGCTCTTGTTATGCTTGGCAGTCTAATGAACCTATCAACTTCTCCACTCACATTCTGGAAAGTGTTATTCAGTCCAATAGTATGATATCAAAGTTATATATGCAAACCATCAGAAGCCTATATGCCATCATAATTCTTTCCATGGGTCTTTGAGATAGTCCCTTTTGATATAGAGACAGAGAATTCTGGCTTGTTTCTGATTGCAAAAGTTTTCAGGAAAGCATTCGAATAAAGCAACAATTGCCTGTAAATAGCAAAGACTTGAAAGGACTGTATTAAGATTTAATGATTTCATTATAAAAAATAATGCAGTTGACAAAAAAATTTGTTTCTGTGACATACACCATTTCAAGATAATAAATGAAATCATCACTGATAGTGTATTAGGAGATAAAATAAATATCTAAGACACTGAAAATTTTCTAGAATGTTATATAACTTTGAAATATTTGTATCAACAAGATGTACCAGTAGAACTATAACACAAAAACTTAAGTATCTCATCTTATCTGACAATAATTTTTATGCAATTTAACATATGAAATAAATATAATAATTTTATAAATACGTCTCTTTTAAAAAGTGGGAAAACATATCCTTTGAGATTTCCAAGGGTACTCTGGGAAATTTCCAAGTCGATTCAAGATCAAGATTATATAGGGTTGGATTTGGGGAAAATAATATAGCAAAAGTTGTCACAAGTGACAAAAAGCTTTAACACTTGATTAAATAGGATCATAGGTCACTATGAAACAAAACTTACTTTTCTATTGAGTAAGGAATTATCTATAGTCCTTTCTATTTTTTCCTACTAAAATGACAATAAAATATTTTAAAAGTAAATACAAATAGAATCATAGATCACTACGAATCAAAACATACTCATCTATTCTACCAAAATGACAATAGAAGACAATTGTAAAAGTAAATACACAATACACGTGATAGCAAGATAGCTAATAACAAACAAACAAACAAAGCTTAGCTTAATGTTAAGAACATTCACTTCTCTTAATTGAGGATGTGGTAAAGGCAACATGAAGCATAGCATAAAGACACAGGATCTTGGCTTCCTATATAAGTTCTTCAAAAAGCAAAAAAAAAAAATACCTTTTACAATCCCTTATTAAGAGATCAGTTATCTAAGAAATTGTATCTTCTTAAGAGAGAAAAATTAACTCTGGCTTTACATCTCTACAGTAATGAAATTAAGATTCACTGTAAAATTAAGATTCATGTGATTACTTGATCACATGAGATATGATATTATCTCTCTCTGTGTGTCTCTCTCTGTCTCTCTCTGTCTCTCTCTCTCTCTCTCTCTCTGTCTCTCTCTCTCTGTCTCTCTGTCTCTCCACCCCTCTCTGCCTCTTTCTCAACTTCCCCTATCTCTCTCCCTATTCTTTTTTTCCCACATAGGTCCTTTACAACTTTCTAGATCCATTTATGATTTATCCTTCTCTTCCTTTTTTCCCATTCCAAAACAACCTCTAAACAACCATCTTAAGAGTGTAATATTATTCTTTTCCTTATCAGGAACTTCCTACATTGCTTGAATACTATTTTCATACAGAATTTTATCCTTCATTCTATTCTAGTAGCTATGCCCCAGTTAGTCCAAAATGCGGATGCAATCATATCACTGCCTAACTTGCAACCATTACCTAATGGATAAGGTTCAAACTTCTTATCTATGAAGGTCTTCCTTGACAATATTTTGCTAAACTCTCTAGTGTTGACTATTACCATAACCCCTTCATTCCCCCCAATATTTTAGCCTTGGTATGTAAGAGCTAATCCTTCAGCGATCTGGACTTTTCACACATCTAAGTCTTAGCACATATAGTCTTGTTCCTTGAAATTTCTGCACCTCTGACCACAGACATATTTCAGTGCCTCTTTTAAGACTCAATTCATGTTGCCTCCTTGGTGAAAATTTTTCAGATGTTCTTATTCTTACTTAGGCACTTCTTTCTCATTGCTCCCTTTGCAGCGCATGGTCACCTACCTTCCAGTAAGTGTCACATAATGTAAATTTGCTAGTTTTCACATTTTACCTCATTGTGATATAAGTTTCTGCAGGGCAGGAATGATGTTTTTTCTTCTATGTATCCCTGTGACCTATCAAAAACCTTTCAAAACAGTGGCTGCCTAATAGCTGTTGTTATATAAATAGCTGTTAAATAAATGAGTAAATAATGACTGAATAAAGTTTCTGAGCACTATTTCAGTTCAAACCTTGAGGAAAGATGTTCCAGTAACAGATGTCTTGCTGAAGGAAAACAGTGAAGAGTTTTGCTTGAATACAAATCCAGGAAGCTTATATGTGATAGTACTTTACAGTACAGTACCTTGATATAGTCCTTTCTAGTTTTTCCTTGAGCATTGCAATAACTGTTGACAGGAGCAGAACAGATATTTCCATATTATACTTGATTGGCTAGTAAATAGGCACAGAGAGTTAAAGGTAATAGTGTTGGCTAGTATCAGAGATGGAGCTAGAATTGTGGTGCCTAGAAATAATAATATATTCTACATTTTTCTGATTGTTATTCTGCTCTTCTTTTTAAAGCTTGTATACTTTTTATACCACCACCACCAGCCAAACACACATACATACACACACACAAAGATATGGAACTAAGTCATAACGCTGTAAGACGAACTAGAAAGAACCTTAGAAATCCTGCAGTCTCCCTTCTTAAATAAAAGCAATTATTTACTTTCTTACCATAAAATATATATCTTCTATATCATCTCAGTTATTCTGAGCAACTGGTTTTCTTATCACCAGTGTTACTTCTCTGCAATTACAAGTAGCACATTAAAAATACTTCTGAAGAATGTAAATTCCTTGCATGTGGCATCCTCCTCCCTGGAGGGAGAAGTCATACTTGGCAGATTTTATAGCCGCATTTTCCAGTGCCCTGAGTGAGCTGCTAGCAACAGCCTTCTGGCCCTGTGACTCAGGAGTCCAGATCAGATGATTGACCTGTCATTAGCAGTCCAGGGGGGGCCAGTGAGAGCTGACTCATCCAGCAGGCCCTAGTCGTCAGTTTACCTAAGTCAAAGACAGTCGAGCACTCCTCATAGAATATAAGGCGTTACCATGATGGCTAGTTTTGGTGTTATTGCTTTGTTTGACATTTTGCTTGTTGTTGCATGTTCCTTACGCTCTGTCACTGCAACTTCAGCCCTTCACAAGTCAATGGAAGTGAACCTGTGTTGATACAAAAAGAAAAAAGAAAAACATTCCAACTAGTCTGAAGCCCTGAAGGATGGATTTATAGTACTAAAAAAGACAACTCAAAATTTAAAAGGCACTATCATGCTCAAAACTCAGTCACAAATTTCCTTTCCATTGATGACTAGTCATGATGACTGCAAAGAATTGTTCATTGTTAACCAATCAGCAAAAACAAGGAATTACTTTTTGTTTTCTTTGTGCTCTTCAAGTTTCTGTAACTGTTTTTGTGTACATAACATATAATAATTGTTAATATCAAAGACAGCTTGTTCCCTGGTTTTTACGAGCATCTGGGATTTATCAGTACAGGGGCGAGGAGAACTTAAGGCAGAATTTGAAAATGAAAAAGTAAGCTATAGTACAAATCTACATGCTTGCACTTTTCTGCATGAAGAAAAAAATTAAAACATCAGAAGTTCTTTATTGATAAATTCTACTTTTCTATCATGGAAGCTTCACAAGCAAATAACTTTTAACATTTGTGTTTTATTCAAGTATCAATACATCCATTTTTATTTGAAATCTAGGTGTGCTTATTTGTGACTTTTATGACAAAACAAAGGCTTTCTGTATTATTTTTTTCTATAACTGAATTGTGCTGTAGGTTATCCAAAACAGAGGCATCTCAACCGATAAGGGTTCTGAAAGAAAGAATAGACTTGGAAAGTAATGTTTCTTTGAATGTAAGTCTGTGTCTCCCTCTTCCCCGCCCCTCAGAGAAGCCAAGTGGTAGATAATTTTATCTTCTAAAACAGCCTAATTATTTATTGTAAACTGCCATGGAGGCTCTTTATATCACTTTTTAATGTAAGTTTAATGCAAGGAGCAGCTCTTGCTATGTAACTTATCAAAGATAATAAAAGCAATAAAAACTGGATTTGTCTTTTAGACTTGAAAAAAAAAGCACCAAATTTGCACAGAGAAAGTGATATACAGCGATGACACAAGCTATACTCCTGTTATCAGAAAATAACACAATTGAATTGCACTGGGCCAGCTCAAGTTGTCATATCATGTTGCTATTGTTTCTTATAAAATAAATAGCTTTGTTTATCATGGGCCAATGTGACATGGCAGTGCAAAAATCATATTCCATGCTGTGGCAGCAGGGAAGAGAGCAGGTGCCTCCACTCTACTAAACCTGCAAAAACCTTTGGAATTCCTATTTATTAAAACCTGCATTTTTTGCACCTTGCTCACTGACTGCTCTTCATCCTCTGTAGCTAAATTCACAAATATTTTTACTGATAAGCTAATAGAAACTCCCATCCAGAAAAACAGAGGGCTTCCTAAAGAAATGCTAGAATATCAAATGGTTTCACCAAGGGCAAACCAACTGCACTGTCATGTGCACTTACTTATAACCAATTAAAGTGTTCTTTTACCACAGTTTAAATGTAGCTATTTTAATTGCTCTATTCCTTTATATATTAAAGTACACTGTGGATGTCTTGCAATGCACCTTAGATACTAATAATTTCGTTTGCCTGTCTCTCTACCTCCTCGTGATTTTTCCCTTTTTTTCTCCAGCATCTTGTGGTTTTTCTTTTGTATGTTGCTTTATAGAACCTTACAGTGAGGGCACAATAATGAATAAAAACAAACCTAATGGGAAAAAATTATAATTAAGCAGTCCACAGTACATTTATGCATGAAGCAATAGAGGCAATTTAAAACATTGACCATATCTGTAGGAAGAGTTTTTGTTGTGCTAAGGCCCATTTTTATGCTGAGAAAGGATTGAACCTAGAATGTTTTCATAATGGCTTGCCCATAATAGAACTATATTCTATGTCCTGAGGTGCAGATAAAAATGAAAAATAAAAATAAAAAGTCAGTTGATAATGACTATAATTTTTTCCCACTGAATAGTCAAAAAATTCATGTACTCCTTCGTGGATAATGTACAGATCATCATTTTATTTCTTTACCATTGGTAGTATGTATGTGTATATATAGTGCATGTTTACATGTCTATATGTGTTTGTATGTATAAATATCTCTGTATACATATAATTATCTATAGACATACATATTTATAGAATATGTGTAAGATATACATTTTTACACTTTACCTATGCCTAAAACTTTAGGGGCAACTCTAAGACAAAAGCCATATGTATAGGGGTCAAGTTCATGGGGTACTTTCACTACCTGAATCTCAAGGAATCCTTTAAATATTATTTTTCAAATTATGCCCACTTTTCAGTTTCCTTGTTTTAGAGACCTATGACCTATGATAGAGGAGGGAAAGCTGGTTTAGGATGCATATTTGCATAGTGAATGGAAAAGCTAGGCTACTGCAATGTTCATTTCCTCTTGAAAACAGCATTTCAATTGTTGCCACCCTCCATTGAACTTAGTCTCCATGGAACTTGGTAGTCAACAAACAAGACTATGACCTAAGCTAGAGCAACCAAACTAGACTTCTTAGAATTAGAATCTTGAACAGAATGGAAAATAGCTAGATTTGACTCCTCTTGATCCCAGAGCCCTGGAAAAATTGCCCACTCTTCCATAAAAACCATAGTCCCAGTCATGTTTGCCCTTTAGTTCCATGAGCTGTCCTAAATACTTACAGAAATGCCCTTTTTTTCTTTTTTTGCTTAGATTTTTCATAGTAGTTTTCTGTCGCATGTATACAAAGAACCCTATCTAAAACAGCCTTACTTTCTACCTCTATGTAAACTATTGGACTGCTCCAGAAAAGTTTCTACTCCGAAGACTTTAAAGAGCTACCATCAAAAGTTAAAATCTTCAATTCTGGTTTTTCCTTATTTATTCAAGATTTCGGCCAATCTAATATATCTTTGACATTTGCAAAATAAGGACATGTACCCTATTTAGTTATATTGAGGATTAATTGACATATGAATCATTTGAAAATCTTTTGTAAGTTGTGAAGTATTTCCAACTCTCAGATATTATTGCTAAATCCTTATCTCCAGCTTTGCCACCTATGGCCTGAGGGACAATTTAAATTTCTATAAAATAAAAAGACATCAATCTCAGGGAGATATTGTGATTATTGAACAAGTCAAGAAGGGTAAAGCATCAGGTACAAAGTGACTGTTATTAAACTGTTACCCATTTTTAGGTGGAATATTATTCTTCCTATATGAGTTCATGGCAATCTAAATAAGGATGTTTCTGTCTGGTGCCTTTCTTTTTTCCTTCTGTTATAGATTGCTTTTTCACAAGTCACAATAGCAGAATCCGGATTGGAAAAGAGGAAGTAAAATGGCATCTTTTCACAAATGACATGATCTTATGTGTAGAAAATCTCAAGAAATTAATTAAAAAATATAAGTAATAAATGAGTTTAGCAAGATTGCAGGATACAAGAGCAATATACAAAAAAATGGTCTATAACTTAAAACAACTATTTGAAAATATAGCTAAGGAGACAATTCCATTTAAGATAGCATCAAAAAGAAATGGCTACTTGCAAATAATGTTACATGCAATTTGCAGAGTTTATACTCTAAAAACTAAAATGCATTGTTGAAAGAAATTAGAGGTCTAAAAATTGGGAAAATATCAAATATTCATGTATTGAAAGGGGTGGGTGATGATGCTAAGATGGCAAGGTTCCCAATATTGATCTACACATTGAATATACTAAGAATCTCATTAAATTTCTTTGTAGAAATTAACTAAGTAATTCTAAGAGAATTAATTGCTTTGGGTTCCCAGGCAAGTGAGTCTACTTGCAGCTCTGTTAAGGTCTGGTTCTTATTTTCTACATTTTCCTTGGCTTTACAGTTCTTCCCTCTGGCCCTCAGTGCAGAGGTTCTAGGGTCTCCATTATTTTAGACTATAGTTTTGGGGTGCCAGGTGCTAGGCATAGTCCTCCCCCTGCACCCCAGGGAAAAGCCATTAGAGATGTCTTCCCAACTGTGCCTCACTTTCATGGCAGTAGGGATCTTTCGGCTGAGAACATCCGTCTCTTCTAGCATTGCAGATGTTGTCTTTTTTTTTAAATAGATATTTTCTTTATTTTTGTTATTCATATCTTTTACATTATTGTGTGTTCCCCATAAGTTACCCACCACCCGTTCACCCGTGGAGCCATCACCATAGTCCTCCGTGTTCCCCTCTTCCCCTCTCTTGAGCCCTACCCCTCCCCTCCTTCCCTGCTGAATGTCGCTTTCTTATTTGGCTCCCCTATATTCCTGTTATAAGTGAAACCATTCGATATTTTTCTCTTTCTTTCTGGCTTATTTCACTGATCATGATCCCTTCTAGGTCCATCCATGTTGCTGCGAATTGCATGTATTTGTTTTTTTTGAATGCTGAATAGTATGTGTACCACATCTTCTTGATCCAGTCATCTATTTTTGGGCATCTGGGTTGTTTCCATACCTTAGCTATTGTAAACAGTGCTGCAATAAACATGCGGGTGCATGTATCCTTTCGGATTAGAGTTTTTGTTTCTTTTGGGTATATTCCCAGTAGTGGTATCGCCAGGTCATATGGAAGTTCCATTTCTAACAGTTTGAGGAAACACCATACAGCTTTTCATAGTGGTTGGATCAATTTGCATTCCCACCAGCGTGTTGCCTTTTTATCATTGTTTGTGGAGTTTCTACTCATCCAGGCTGCAGGTCTGCTTCTGAGTAAATATGTCTATATTTAGTTGTGGATGTGTTGTGAACATGGGAGGAGGTTAGCATATGTTCTCCCTTTTTCCACCACCCTGAACTCTTTAAATGAATAAAGGGTGTGAATAGATAGTTCTGTAGAGTGGATATACAAATGGTCAATAACTACATGAAAAGATGCCTGATATCATTTGTCAATAGGGAAGTGGGACTCAAAGCCACAATTAGATATCATGCAACAACTAGGGTAGTTATGGATAAAGATAGGATGATTATATTTAAAAAGTCAGATAATAACATGTTGAAGATATGGAGAAAGTAGAACATTCCCTACCTCACTGGTGGGTAAGTAAAATGGTAGAGTCACTTTGGAAAATAGACTGGCAGTTTCTTAAACAGTTAAATATTGAATTATCATACTGTTCAGCAATTCCACCCCTAGTGATATACCTAAAATAATGTGTACCAAAATATATACACAAATTTATAGAAATATTTATAGTAATATTAGTCATAATAGGCAAAAGGTAGAAGCTGCCAAATTGCCTATCAATGATGAATGGATAAACAAAATGTATTAATAGTGAAATATTATTTAGCCATGAAAATGAAGTATTAATATTTTCTTCAACATGAATAAACCTTGAAATCTTTATGCTAAGAGGAAAAGTCTGTCATAAAATACAATGTATCGTAAGATTTCTTTTACATGAAATGTCAGATATGTAAAAATATTTCAAAAATAGATTAGTGGCTTCTCAGGGCTAGGAGGTCTGGGAGGATAAGAAGTCATAGCTAAAGAGAATAGGGTTTCAGATGATTAAAGTGTTCTACAATATAATTAATTGTCACCTATATCTGTGAATATACTATCACGAATGAAATCAAACACTTTAAAAGGGTGAATTATATGGTATATGAGCTAAATTTAAAAAAATTCTTTAAGCCACTGTAAAGAAAGGAAGTCATACTTTTGGTGCAATTTATGTAATAATGTTAGGATTTACAATTTTGTGTATGTATTTATAAAACATAGTATGCCCCAATGGGTGTCTGTATGTGTGTGTGTGTGTGCGTGTGTGTGTGCGTGTGTGTGTGTGTGTACATACATACTTACACATAACTTATATATGGGGCTCTACAGTACAGCCTATTCCCTACTCTCTATTCTTTGTATTGAGCATAGTACTTAATACTGGGCAGACATGAAACCATACTTTATGAGTCTCATATGAATATTTTTCATAGTAAACTGTAATACCTTGGTGGAAGGTCAAAAATGTGCTTTAAGTTATTGTCCACTTTTGCTTTTCAGTCATATGCCCCACACCAAAAAATAAACATAGAATAAAGTAAAAGGAAGTATTATCTCCAGCTCCTCTATTAAGCTTTTCTACTTCTTTCTCATTACCATCTGTGAGAAGAAATTGCCATGTTTTCTCAGATAATTTTGCATATAACTGCATCATTGCATTGATTTCATCCTGAGTCATTTCTCTTTTCAAATGTTTGCTATTACTATTAGAGAACAACACCTTGAAACTGGATTATTATTTATTCTTCTTTTCCCACAGTGATAGACCTTCACTAAATTTCGGCAAAAGGGTGAAGTTTTACATTTGGGCAATCTAGAAAATGGAATTTTCTAGTTATTATGATTTGAAATCATAGAAATTCAGAGTTGAGAATCTTAGAAATATTTGGTCTAATGTTTCAATAAATGGAATATTTTCCATAGCATTCCTGAAAAGTACATTATTCAAGTCACTATTTGAACATTTCTAATGCCACAGGATCCATACCTCACAAAGGGGTTTATTACATTTCCAATTAGCTTTTATTGTTGAAGGGTTCATCATTAATGTTAAACCTAATCTTGTAACTTCCACCCTTTGGTTGGTCTAAGATCTGCCACGTATAACTATACAACATTATCTAATTCATCTTCCATGACAACATATTAATTATTTAAAGACACTATCATAATCTCCCTTGTCTTTTCTTTGCCAAGCATCCAACTTCATTCAAATGTTTCTCATAGATACGGTGTCTGGGACACCATCAGATTTTCAATAGCCTTTTCAAGATGTGTTTCCTGGAAAAGAAGCCTAAAACATGTGATTGATGTCAAATATACAGATTCCTTTTCCTGACTTAATCTGTACCCTGGGATTCTAATAATTGTTTCAAAATTGCTTGAGTTATTTTGAAACTCACATCACACCACAGTCTCCTAAATTTACTATAAGCAAAATTCTTTTTATATTCTGTCAGATCTCCTTAATATTTAAACTTGTGATTAATCTTTTCCACCATCATACAATGTTCTACACGGGCTTCCATAAAAATAAAATGCTTTGCACAGACCAGGTATTTACCAAATGTCTGTATTTCTCACATCCTTGAGCATGGAAGTAGTGTGGTATGTATGATGTAGTTATTTAAAGAGCCAGCTCTGTGTATATTTTTGGTCATTACTATCAATACATTCTCATCACTTAGCAAAGTGGCTAACAAACAGTAGTTTTGTAGGAACATTATTTCTTTCCATAACTCTTTGAATGCTGAAACTAGCCAATTCAGAGAAATAGTTTATTGACATCATCAGTCAAAGCTGTTAATCCAGCGACTTCATGTTGATAATCTTTGAAGCATCTCCCTAGTAAAGGGTCAGTGCCATTCAAAACACAAAATTATTGCCAGATTTTCAAAACATACCCCATCTTCCCTAAGAATCTTTGCATTAAGTAAATGACAGTCCTATAGCTTGCAAAGCATTATTTTTGCCAAGTAAAATAACTGTTCACTTGCCTCACCTCTACGATGTTGCCTTGTAATGAGGAGGCGACCAACACTGATGACCATTACTACCATATGCAAGTTCAGAGGGAAGAGTGATATTTTATTTTCCTGACTTTACCAACTCATGAAAATGTTGATTGGAGCACATGGACTTTGTAGGTCTATAATCCATTTTTGTTTTCTTGATTAAGTAACAATAAATTCACAGCCATCTCAAGAAAAAAATAACTTTTGAATAAAAGATAACTTATAATTAATTATGGGCAAACTATGATGGAAGAGACAAAGTTCTCTGCACCTTAAAATTTCTCATTAAAATTGGTTATCACAATTTTATATTATGTGAAAGCTAAAGGGGATCGTTAATATCATGCACCAACTTGAACACATTTTTTCATAAATTATGTTTAATGTTCCAAATGATTTTAGAACTTGGGCAGCTTTTTATCATTTTTTGATATCCTCATATTTATAAGCGAATGGGCAGACAAACCTCCTGTTCTTTAATAACATGACTTCAGGTCCTTCTTGGATACAGGACACAATAGAGAGAGGAACTGTTTATGAGTCAGAGAAACATGTGCTACTGTCAACTTGAATAAGAGCCATCAGATATTTCTGGTGATGAAAACCTTTCAGTGAGGTGAAACAGGCCACGTTCCATTCCTTTTATTTTCAGAGATGAGATGGATTTGAAAACCATAACCTGGCTTCTTGATGCAAGGACTCGCCACATGAGATAATCTCTAGCACATTACTATTGGCAAGCAGATCTTTCACCCTTTTGTCTCCATGCATTACAGAAAATGTTAAATCAGTTTGGTGTCCATATAAACTTTTGATCCTAGGAATAGCCTAGGGTACCATCATTATCTTCCTGAGGACCATGTATAGGCCTTCAGTAGGTAGTACTAATTTAATTTCTTTGCTAGAGGAAAAAGTAGCTGATTTTCTAGATCAATATTTGATTGAATATGTTTGAAATGTTGGCAGATAAAGGCCCCTTTTCTGGTCCAAAGACTTTGAACCACAGAGGTATAGCGTTCTAGCTCCCCTGGGATTTGAGTGGAAGGAGGTCTCAAAGATCTGTAAGAAGCCTTCCTGCCTTTCCTTGTGTTCTTCCAGCAAGACTCTCTAAAGGTTGAGATGAGAAAAAGATAAGATCAAGAACTGAAATGTCTTTATATCCATTTTTTAAATCTTTCCTGGGGCTTCTCTTAACTAAAAATAATCGTTTATAACACTAGTTTACAAAAAACCTCCTGTAATAGGATAGTAGAAAGAAAGCCCATATGATAGGCTTTAAGGAGACAACCCAGTGACTTTGGCAAATAATTTGAAACCTTAGATTCTACTATTCATACCACTAATTAAACAAGAAAACCCAGGTATCATCAGAAGAGAGATTAATAGAAATTAAAACACTGAGGTGTTACAACGTTAGTTATCCAGTTAGATTTCCAAATAAAAGAGTTTCTCAAAAGGGTCCTGGTTTTGTAAAGACATTTACAAAGGAAAAATTAAGAGTGGGAAAAAAAACATCTCCAGACATATCATATTTGACCATACAAACAAGAAATCTGGTTCAGAAGTACCTGTTACCATAATCATTTCTTTCTTAAAGATTTACCTAAATTAGCAGCCTTTCCCCATAATAAAGCATAATATTACATAAAACTGAAAATTATTATTCAGAGTAAATCATGCTAGTGATAGTGTTTTCTAGGTCTATGTATGAAATTCAAAGAAAGATTATTGAAGAGAGTGTTTTCCTTTGCTGCAGAAATGCATATGCATTCCTTAAGTATAAGAGAAAAGGAAACTTAAAAATTCCCTCAACTTTCTTTCCTACCATTAGACTTTTGTTTATCTGAGGAGATAAATTGCTTTCCCTTACCTATTGGTTTGAGTACACAAGTTCATTTTATAAAAGAAAGCAATCAATGCATTCAAAACCAACTGTAATACCTTGGGAAATGCAGACTCCAGAGGGCATATTTTCCACAGATTAAGTCAAATCAATTCTCATATTTTGTGATGAGGATTATATTCATTTAGTTTAGTTTAGGTTTTTTTTTTTGTGACAGTTGCTCATAGTTTCAATCTATTGGTAAAATGATCTCATAGTAAAAATATTTACAGTATAAGCTGAACAACTATTGAGGACATAGAACCGTATTTCTTATTTGAAATAGGGAATCATTAGCCCATGGAAAGTGGCTGATTTTTCTATATGTTTTATTTTATAAAACTCTTTTCATTGCTAAGTATGGAATAGGTATGCAATAATACTTGAGTCAATTATGTGGATAAATTTAATTTTCAATCCTGCTTTTAATGAAGAGTTTCAATTTGAATTAAGTAGACTAAATTTCTACCCACAATTACATTATGAATATACAATGCTAATGTCATCATAGATAGCAAGAGAATATTTCTTCACATTTGAACATAACTTAGAATCTACTGCTAAAGCCAGAAAGATCTTAAATGCAAACTCAGATTGCCCCAGAATCTTTCATTTAGAATCCTTGCTTCAGGGTCTTCTTGCAACCAAAATCTCTTCCTCAGCTAGGCAGCTCTGATTGTTAGTCCTCAAGAGATTTTTCTTTGTTGTTGTTGTTGTTTTCATGGCTTTAAAAGAAGAAAAGGAATTAAGCAGTGAGAAAGGTTATTGCATGTGAAAAATTGAGTGACACCAGCAAGACATATAAAGTATCTCATATACTTCTTCTTAATATTATTAATAGAGATGTAGCTCTACATTTTGCAAAAGCTTTGTGTTCTATAAGGGTCAATTTAACTATCTCTTCTTATTACTGTTATAATAGAAGTCCTTTCATATGCTAAAGTTTTCAATTTCCTGATAACTTCCTTATATGAAGTAATGGGCATTGAGCTAATATATTTCACTGGTACATGTCAAGTCTAATCTGACAATTCTAATTCTATAATGGCAAAATGTGGGTAACAATCTTTACACACCCCTCCCAGTCTTTTCAGAAAATAGGATGTGTGTGTGTAAGTAGGCATGAGTATATATGTACTCCTTCCCTACATAATCCATTTTTTGGGAAAATTGACCTTACTTTCAACCTATAGTTCCTGTAGATTCTCACAGGCTTGCCTGAAAATGTTCTCTCCCATGTATTTGAAGAGGAAGCATGGAGCCCCATCTCACCACAACAAGGGGTAACCTGGGAATGAGGCAATTACTGGACCTCACAGAGAACTGACTATAGAGACAGAAAGACACTGAGTCTGAAGTCTCTAGCTGAAGTAGCCCTAAATCTGTCCTATCTCTTCATTTTATTGTGTGCTCAATCAATCTCCTTTATCATTTGGGCTATCTAGTATTGGGCTTTTGTTATTTGCAGTTTTATAGGGGCTAACTGATGCTCTAATTTTCCCCTTTTAAATATATATATCTTTTCTCATTTTATCATTGCCACAAGGAACATAGATAACAGTGGTCAACATTGAGATCATTACTGACTTTAAAAGGTCCGAATCTATAGTATCTTGGTGTGCTGAACATGAATATACCTGGAAAATTTTTTATTAACTCTCGTTTTGAAGATATTTCATATAATTCATTTTATATGCTTCACCGTGTAAGTTTATCCAGTAGGACTGCAACATCCTAAATCAGCCAAGAATGATGTAATATTGCATCGCATTGCATAATGCCATCATGCACACATCATCCAGAGTTGATTGCATCATTTTCTGATGCAGTGCAATACTACTGCTAGGTGGCTGATGAACTAAGCCGACGTCAGGTGCACTCTATAAAGCCCTGTCGGAAAGGTTGAGCATTGAAAATATTTCAGACTTTGTGGGAGACAGTTTAAGCCACTATTCCATAGAACTGCTATTATTTTATCCATTTAGGCACAATACAGAACAGTCATCCCTCATAGTGCATTAATAGTGTGAACAATTTCTGCTCTATTTGTGGGGAAGTGACATTTGCCAACCAGAAGAAAAGTATCACTTCTCAAGTGAAGAAGCCTTATTATCTTTACTTGGGATGCAAAGTTGGTGACCAAGACAAGCCTTGGGCCCCGCATATATGCTGTGCTACGTGTACAACACAGCTTTCACAGTGGTTCAAAGGCAAAGGACCATCAATGCCGCTTGCAGTCCCCATGGTGTGGAGAGATCCAAGAAACCACATAAAACACTGTTACTTCTACTTGGTTCCTCATCTCTCTGGTGGAATAACGAAGCCAAAGAAGTTGAGAATAGTCTACCCAAACATTCCCTCTGCATTTAGACCAGTTCCACATGGTGAGGGACTTCCTATTCCAGAACCTCCAGCACTATATTCTCTTGATTCATCTGATGAGGACAAGGGGAGCCGACCTGCTCTTCTCCTGTTCCATCAGCATGCAGTGATACAGATTTTCACTGGGGTGCATCATCAACCCCACACAGACTAACACAGGAAAAACTCAATGACCTGGTTCGTGATTTGGACTTAGCCAAGAAAAAGGCAGAATTGCTAGGATCAAGACTCCAACAATGGAATCTGCTAGAAGAAGATGTCACAATTATTGTATATTGAAAGAACCACCAGCTGTTGGAGCCTGTCTTCAGAAAGGAAAGTACTCTGGAATTCTGTTCCGATATTGAGGTCCCCTCATGAATGCCTTAGAAATCACTCATGACCTGCAAGAATGGAGTCTATTTCTAGACTCTTAGAAATTGAGTCTTAAGTCTGTGCTTCTGCACAATGGAAACCGTCTTCCATCTATTCCATTAGCGCATCCTGTCCACATGAAAGAGACATACGATCACTTAAAGCAGCTACTGAATACCATTGAGTATAACAAGTCCAGGTGGCACATATGTGGTGATTTGAAGCTAGTTACCCTTTTAATGAGACTGTAGCAGGGATATACAAAATACATGTGTTTCTTATGTGAATGGGATGGCTGAGCAAGGGAATTGCACTATTTGCAGAAGGAATGGACTCGCAAACAAAATGTATCAGTTGGAGAGAAGAATATCCAGCACCCAGCTCTGGTCGAGGCTCACAAAATCCTGCTACCAACCCTTCGCATCAAGCTAGGTTTGATGAAGAATTTTGTGAAAGCCATGGACCGGATCTCGCCAGCTTTTGGATACCTGCATGAAAAATTTCCTTGACTCAGCGTAGCAATGAATAAAGAGGGGGTTTTTGTGGGTCCTCAGATTCGAGAGCTCTTCAGATGACCGGTTGAACAACTTGCTGCAGGGTGATGTGAAACAAGCATGGAATGCTTTCACCTAGTGTCTACAAACTTTCTTGGGAATATTAGGGCAGAAAACTACAAAGAACTAATAGAAGACATGCTGATGCAGTATCAGAAACTTGGCTGCAATATATCTCTAAAGATCTACTTCCTTCCTTCCCATCTGGATTTCTTCCCTGAAAACTGTGGTATGGTTAGTGATGAACATGGCGAACATTTTCATCAAGATATTGCATCAATGGAACAAAGATATCAGGGAAAATGGTCCATTACAATGCTGGCTGACTACTGCTGGACACTCCCCAGAGATGCTCCTGTATAAGAGACAAACGAACAAATCTAAGAAGTAGTCTATGAATTGATTTTTTTTTTACAGGTATTAACTTCCATAGTCCTATTACTATTGGCGTGCATTTTGTGATGTAAACATCAATTAATTGCAGATTACAAAAAACTAGAGCCAAAATTAGAATTCGACTGTCATATTCGTGTTGAGTACATACAAATTGATAGGAAATGACTAATTTTATTTCAGTAACGTGACTTTTGTAAAAATTTGTTGACCAGTGTAATTTGTGGCACCTTATATAGATTCTTAAGACAACATAGCCACACCTCAAATTCTATTTAGAAATTTAAATTTCAAATTCATTTTCTCAGGGGAGTTTTCATTATTTCTAATATCATAGTCAATTCAAAAATCAAAATTTTAAAATACCCATTTTAGAACTGACTACCTTCCAGTTGGCTCTGACCTGGTATTATAAAGATTTCCTAAAAGATATAGCCCTAATAGAGAAATCTGCTCATGGAAGCAGGGGATTTTATCTATACCATCCACAGCCTGTTGAAATCTAACAAATCCTTTTACTCAAGCAAAGAATACAAGAAAAGGGACATTATTTGAACATTACCATTGAATAGTGATGTTAACATAAGTCCACTATTTTAAAATACACAAACATGGCATTAAACAAAGTGGGATAATGATAGCTCTATGATTTACAATGCCATTTAACCATATCATATTTGTACTGATATGAATCATGGAAACACTTATAAAGAATCTGAGTGATTATTACATACTTTTTTAAATTTCTCAGCTTGCTTGTTCATTTTTGGTAATAAATTTGCAAGAGACTTTTAAGACAGCTGAATTTTAAAAATAAAATTAACTTATTGTATGAAAGCATTGTGATACACCAGTTTATACTTACCATTAATTTTCATTACCTGATTAGTATGTTCTTTTTACTTACTCTTACAATAACAAGTAGGATATGGTTAATTACATGATTTTCAATTACGATAAATAATGCAAATAAAAATCGAACATCTATTTACCCCTTATCTTTAGCTGTTACCTATGCAACACACCTTTTGATGATGAGGAATGGATGCTCTTAAAATAGAATGAAGATGAATTGCAGTGGGTAGGAGGAATTCACTCCTAAGATTTGTGGTAAAGAAATGAATACAATAGATACTTGTCTACTTCAGAAAACTCTGTGATATATAGCACTCTGTAGTAATACATAAGAAGTATTCTGAATAATTATAAAAGCCTTGAAGTTAGTCATCATTTTCCTTGATAGCCATATTCTGGAATACTTATTAGTCTTTAAAAGAGTTAGAAAAATAATTCTGAAAAACAACTAGTACAAGTATTATGACTCAACATTCTGGGTATATATCAAAATCTATAACTAATGAATGGTGATTCCCCTGTTCCTGAAGCAAGAAATTCCCAAGAGTACAGGACATAAACATATGAGTCAATGAGAGAAGACAGATGCATAGGACCCAAGCAGCCATAATCAGGGTTAAGCCCTGGGTACATGCTCCAAAAAATGCTATGAACAGAGGAGTCCACTCACATAGACAAAACATACATTCAAGGCATGCAGGGGGCAGTCATTTCCTGGGAAACAGAAAAAAAGGGTTTGGAGATCTACAAAATGTCACTTTTATCTTGGAAATGAGACTCCTAGACAGAATCAAGCCAGGTGACACCATCTCCATTACAGGATGGGAATTCAGGAAGGATTTTCAAGCTGATTGTAACGTAGATATTAAAGTTAGATGATTCAAAGGAAAACAGATGATGCCTATAGTTCATAAAATCTACCAGAAATCTGTAGATTTCTCCAAGAGCTCAAAGTTGAGAATATTTTAGATGATATCTTGATATAATGTTATAAACAAAAGCTATAACATAGGTTTATGGAAGCAGGGTGTATAAAAGTTATAGTTTTTAGTAATTTTCTGCACCCCTGCATTACAGACTGAGTGTGGAATATTGAACAGAGCGAATGTGAGAGGCCCTGCTTCCAGTCTTAGCTGTTGAGAAAGCAGAGCAAGCCTTAATTTCTTAACTTATGAAATGAAAATGAGGAAATCAGCCAGGATGATGTCTAAGATCTCTCAATAAATTCCATGGTTTGCATATTTCTGCCAGATTTCCTAAGACAATTGGCACTGTATCTTTTCTTGCCCTACCTAACTTCAGTAGACATGTTACTGTTCTTTGAATATATAAGCTGATTTTCCTAAGATCACCAGCTCTTCCACTATTCCCACAGGAAGCTGATCATGTTAAATAGTGACTCCAAAGGAGTTGAAACCAGGCACCCAGCAGCGACATTGGATCACAATAGTCACCGAAAGGATAAAAGTAAGTCTGGCAAAATCTTTGTTTTGTACCTGCCTCCCATATATTTGAGAAGGAGTGTTAATGAAAAATGAGAGTGATGTTCCCATCACACATTTTTTGGATTACCAAGCAGCAACATCAATTGGAAACCTAATGAAACAGAGACCACCTACAGAGGATGGATATTGTGTTCTTCTATCTGCCTGTGTCCAATTTACCAACTGACTGTTTGGAGCAAGCTGCCCGTTTGTGTGAAGCACTAGTATGGAGTGACCATTCATTTAACACTGATAATTGATAGTGCCAATTTCCACTGTTTTTCCCTGATAGAAGTTTGTTTGTAGCACCTTCCAATTATGTAATGATGCTAAAAGGTAACAGGTACATTTTCAGGGTGATCTCAAAATACCATCACTATACCCTTTCTCACAATGGTGTGCTGTTGGAATTAGACAGGTCCCAGATAAATTAAGTAGCCATCCCTCTAACGCTTTTGCTTGTTTAGGGGAACATGCTGTGTGTCAGCCAATAGAAGTTATACCAAACAGGGGAATGATAAGAAACCTAGTAGGTATGTTTCCACAAAGCCTATCAGGGATTACATAAAGAAGAAAGCGGATGATGTTCCAAATGGAAGTGTTCTATTCTTTGTTTTTGCACCTGTTCAAACTGGCATCTGATATTAGGCTTGTGACTAGTCGAACATTACTACTTTCTGTCAAGCTGGCTGGGAGAAACAAGAGAAAAAGAATATTGTGTAAAATATTAGTGCATCCTTGTGTGTTATTTCAAAATGTAGTTACTGTGAGTGTTTTTTGGTCAGACTCCCTACCTGTGCTTATCATTGACTGCAGTTTTTTCTTTCTTTTTTTAAATTTGACTTCTAGAAGCCATCTGGCATTCAGTCTAATTCCCACATTACAGCTCCCCATAAGTCAGTCTGCTGACTTGCTGTCAGGTTATAGGATTAAGTTTAAGGTTTTCTTAATTCGTTGTGAGGTCCTTCATGAATTTCATCTATTATATCTTCCTGAGCTTGTCCAGTGGTAGATTTCTGTATGTGATTTATGTTTAGCAGGTGTTAGTTTGCCAGGGCTTTCTAAATATTGGCTTCACAATGCAAGAGAGACTTAGGAAGACACTAGGACTCAAAACTGTATTGTTCCACAAATGGAGAATGGCCTCCCTGCTGAAATTTAATGTTGCAGAGCTATTTATTAAGGTAAAAAGACGGATATTTCA